>JAZHYW010021801.1:0-21446 GCA_037355805.1 Ixodes ricinus
ACAAGCTCTTCATCTCCACAGTGGGGTCTGTTGTAAAAGGTAAGCGATTAATTGGTTAACAAGCACGTAGCTTTCTCTTGTGGAGATGGAAACCCTTTCTTTATTCTCCTTTGGCCCAAAGCCCATACATTTCACTGTCACTTCAAGCGCGAATGGGTGACTACGACGTCAATTTCGTTTTGTGTGCTCGCGTACACCGGCGGCTGCTGGCTCGTGGAACGAACGTGCGCCACTTATTATGGACACACAAATGTTTAGTTCAGTATCCCCTTAAAGGGGCGATGCAACAATTTTTGTACTTCGCGCAAATACCGCTTAGAACGGATCCCTGACGTTAATGACCTATGAAACACGCGTTCGTTTTTCACACCACGCAATAGAAGTCCCAGAAAAAAATTAAAGAAGAACGAGCAGCGTTCACCCCCTCAACTCGCAGCCAGAAAAAGCGGCCACGTGACCTGGAATCGATTATATGCCGCCAATGTTGGTCATAGCCACGCGCTGGTGTTGGCAAAGCACAGGACACGCGCTGAGTTCCAGACATTGTTATGGCTCGGCTATTGTCGTCGTTGCAGCGATTGGACACGGGCCACTACCCGAATGCTTCTCGAGCTAGTAATTATCACGAGCCCAAATCGAGTGCCCACACAATGCTCGGGTCCAATCTATGAACCACATCCAAATATCGTCATTGGAGTGTACTGCGATCCCCACGTTACGTCATCAAATTTTGCAAAGGAGAGATTGAATGAAAATGATCGCTTTTGTCCTTGAAATTACACCGCAATAAAGAAGTTTCTTGGCCAGTGGCGTTGCGTGCGAGTATCCTTGAGTCCCACCAGTGCCAGTAAGCTCGTGTAAAGTGAAAAACATTCCAATTGAATATCGTTGCACAGCTCCTTTAAGCAGAGCCGTTTATTGAGAGAGTTTGGCCATACATTGGTTTGGATAGGAGAGCATCTCGGGGCACAACCACAGGCCGCGAAACAGCTCCCTAGCGGTGGTCGTGTGATCTAAATATGTGACACGACTATACTTCGTTTCACCTTATGTGCGAGCGAAGGCAAAACTGGAAGCGCGAGCACGGAAGCTCCGTGCGTTCAGGCTTTGCTCGAGCGCGCGAGCTGGGGAGAAATGCAAAAAGCGCTGGTCTCGCGCTTCTAGCTTTGGCTTCGCTCGCAGATAAAGTGAAACGAAGTATAATTTGAGCCGTGCCGAGCGGAACTCCGCGTCTCAAGACGCTCGCGCACCCCACCCTTTGCAGTGTTTTCTTTCAGCCAGTCTCAGGACGCTGTTCTTGCAGTGCAGACAAAGGCATGGGCACGAGCGCGTGGCTTTGGAAAGTGCCTCCTATGCACGAGGTCTCGTACAAACAAAAGCGTTTCGCTGAGCTAGGCTCACGCGCCTGTGCCTTTGTCTTCACTGCAGACATTTGTGAGATGGAGTAGAGGTCTCCTGATTGGTCGACGCTGTGTCACAAATTTAGTTTACGTTCTAAGCGTGGGGGAATCTTCGGCGCTGGCGGCGGCCTTTCCTCCACCTATTCTCCAAACTCTCCTAATATACGGCTCTGCCCTTAAGCTGTCAGTGGCAATTGTGTTTTATCCGTGTTAAAGGCCCCAGGTTAACAGTTGTACTGCGCCGGCTCAATTGCTCGTCTGCAGCCTGAGCCAGTGTCGCCAGACCTCAAAGGCAGGCGGGTCACCCCTCTGGATGACTGCCAAACGTTACGCTGTCCAAATGATCCACTCAACCCTTCCTCCCAGTTGAGCTCATGCGGCGTATAAGACCAGCGCGCTGTTTTCATACAAGCCCTCACGAGATGTGGGCACTGCACATGCGCAGGGAGCGCGTCCATTGGACCGTCTGCGCGTGCGTAATGCCGATAGCAGCACCAGCGCAGGGGCAGGACGTCAGCGCTGGGTGTTGGTCTATACGTGTCGTAATTCAGACACCCATTGACTGTTCCTTGATTTTTAATTTCGAGAGACAACCTAGGTCCCCGCAACCGTGCAGCGTGCACAACTCTCGGGAAATTCCTGCTTTAGTCAAGCATAGCGCACGAAGAGATGGCGTTGGTCACCAGCCAATTGAAATGGAAAACGCACAAAGCCGTGACACAGCCAGCCATTCAGGATCCCAAAACCTCTAGTCCCCGAGGCCACTGTAACCTCTTCTCTCATCTTCCTCTTTTTTGTTGCTTTGTTATTAGACGCTGAATCTCACCCAACGTTACTAGAACCACTCAGTTGGGAAACTTCCATAGAGACTGCTCTGAAAATGTGGCACCGATCCGTCCACGAGAGCCGAGCTAATGGCGATCACAACGCCGCCATTTCTCCCGCCGCGGCCAGTCGAGGAACTGCACGTGACTTCCATTTTCATTGTAATCGGCCATTTTGGGGCCAGAACAGATACTGTGGAAAGGGCTTCGAGGTACCGCCCCCGTCTCCCAAGCGGACGCGCCGCGGAATATTACTAGGTTAATATGCGCCTAGCTCAGGACGCGCTACCTGAAATCACCGCTGAGGCACGGTTGTATAAAAACAATATTAATTGTACTGCAAAACTTGCAAACTAAAGATTTTAGAAAACAACACGTGCCCCCCGTATTGTACTTATCTCCAATAAACGTTACTACAAAAAGAGTATTTTTCGTTGTTTTTTACGCAAAAACATGCTTTCTAAAAGCTCAAGGCGACTACAGTTAAGACGAATGATACAGCGTGGCGCTGTTGTCGCATTTAGCTCGGTCTCGGTGGACGCCAGCGGCCCAAGTTTCAAAGGCGAGTTTCCCAACTGAGAGTTCTAGTAACGTTGATCTCACCCCACTGTAGTGCAGTGACTGTCACGCCCCTCCTTGCCACCCAAAAGCCGTCATTCATCGTAGTTTTGCTTTTCTTTCTTTTCCGGCACTTCTTCAAAGCCTTCCCCTTTTCCTGGTGATCGGGCACGGAGTCAAGAGGTCCAACGAGTCAAAAGGTGCAATAATGGATCTCTTGACTCGTTGGATCTTTTGACTCGCCAAACACGAGTGAAGAGATTCAGTGTGGGTCAATAGGTCCAACGAGTCAAGAGATCCAACGAGTCAAAAGATCCACGGCGAGTCAAAGGTCCAACGAGTCAAAAGGTCCAACGAGTCAGAAGGTCCAATAATGGATCTTTTGACGCGCTGAATCTTTTGACTCGTTGGACCTCTTGACTCGGAATCTCTTCCTCCCCCCCTTCTCACACATACACATTTCAGCCTTCAACGTTAATATACGCTTCCCTTTTGCTAACCACCATGTTCAACTTGAAACACTTCAAAACCAAGCAGCCCGCTAAATATTATCGAACTACGATTATGCAAACAGGATATCTGAAATTAAATTTAGCTTAAATTCTGCTCTTGAACACACACAAAAAAGACGGAACTAGCGTGCCTTTGCTTCCTTAAACTTTATCGCTATCTTCACATCCCGGTCGCATGTTGTTCTGTCTTGTTTCCAAACGGTCCTCTGGTGGCTTCAGGACAATTTCTTTCGTTTTCAGCGAAAATCCGGCTACACTGACTTATATACCACACCATTCCTTCCACTAGCAATTGTGGACTTGAAAAGATTTTCAGAGTCGATTGTTTCAATCTCATACCCTTTCGGTGCGTTTTGTTTGTGTTTTGTTTAAATTTAATTCTCTTGAATTTCGATGCGTAGAGTCATAGGCTTCTAATCAGGAACTCAATCCGGAACCGAAATCGAAACCGAAAACCGTCTAGGAACGAAATTATTTTAAAACCCCAACCTGAACGAAATGTTATTTGATATGTAGGCAGACCGCAACCGTAACTTGAGCCATAAATTATATCCCGGTTTCCGATATTAACCGTCATCACTCTAACAATAAAAAATAAATAAAAAATATTAGTTTTTTTTAAGAATAACCTGGAGGAGGGATCTTGAAATGTCGTGATTATAAGACGGAGTTACCGTGAACGAGTGGAGCGTCTGGTAAAACATTTCCGTTGAATCTTAATTTTGGATTAAGAATACTTAGTTGGAATCAATGGTCGGGCTTATTATAAAAAGTCTATTTCTAAATCTGCGAAAGTCCTACAATCGCTACATGTATTCAGTTCGTGTCGCCTTCAGGGCATTAACTACTGAGTTAATATTCTGAGATGTCCATCCAGCTCGACTCTTTCAAAACCACCAACGTTCCTGCCCTGCAGAGAAGGTGCGAATGGTTCTTCCAGCACCTAGTCGGAACTTTCTGAGGGTTGTTTACAAATACTGACAAAAAATATTGTCGCGCTGTACATTTTTACTTTTTATTATAAAGAATGCGATGATCCCCCAGTAGCTGAAGTTCCCCCGAGTATCGGGGGTAACCTGTATGCTTGGGTATCAAATTCCATAACGCAAATTGATGTAGTGAACAAGTGTTGAAACCAAAAACGTGCGCAACTTTTGACCGGTTAGAAGTGCTAAGGCGTTTTTTAGTCCTTGTTACTGGGAACGTTCCGTTGTTGGATATCTGGGACTACTTTAAACCGTTTATTATAAAACGGCTGTCTCTTAGGGGTGGGCGAATATTCGAAAATTCGAATACGAATCGAATATTATACATTTACTATTCGTATTCGATTCGTAAACTAAGTCTTTGGTATTTTTCGAATATTCGTCGTATCACGAATATTTGAAATTAATCGAATATTCGAGAAAGAATTCGCAAGCGGAAGTTTTGCCTTCGGCTTCGGTATCGGTAAGTAAGGCCCATTGACAACGACCTGGCTGCATGGCGGCTTCAAACCCTTCAATTTAAACTGGTGGCGACGGTGTCGGTAACGGTAATCTGCGAGTTGCTGTGCCCTTGTGACTCCTGACTTTTTAAACTGCTCACTTTCAAGTCAACGCTTAAAGCGCCCACAGGTACGACAACGCGCCTTGTCAACCATCTCAAAGTACAGGGTGTCACAAAAAAAATTTACGCGGTCTTTTTTACCGCAAAAATAAACTAGGCATCGCCGAACGCTCATTCTCCGCCCAAAGGTAGAGCTCGAGGTCACAACCATATGCCAAAGTTTCAGCCCGATCCGATAACTTAATCAAAAGTTATAAGCGGTTTTCTGAAAATTTCATTGGGAAAATGGCGGCCGACGGAGTTTTCAAACACATGGGGCTCTGTGGCACCAGAAACCGAAAACTGGCAAAAATGGTGTCCATTTTCCCATTGAAATTTTCAGAAAATCACTTATAACTTTTGATTAAGTTATCGGATCGGGCTGAAACTTTGGCATCTGGCTGTTACCTCTAGCTCTACCTTTGGGCGGAGAATGAGCGTTCGGCGACGCCTAGTTTATTTTTCCGGTAAAAAAGACCGTGTAAATTTTCTTTTGTGACACCCTGTACATCCTGCGTTGTTGAAAGAGTATCCTGGGATTACCGCTGGTACACCAGGAAAAGATCAACCGACGCTGACGGACTTCGTGCGCCACACGGAGCCCTTGCCAGAAAAGAGGGTGCGAGTGCTAAATAACAAGGTGGCCGCCATGGTGGCACTTGTTTTACAGCCTTACAGCATTGTGGAAAGCCGCGGCTTGAAGGAACTTTTGACAGAAGCCGTTCCCAACTATCGCTTACCATCACGCTCTACACTCTCGCGCGTGATTGTGCCACGCATGTATGACGACACCCGAGAGAAGGTGAAAGCAGAGCTCAACAGTGCCTTTGAACGCGGCACTACAGCTGTTTTCTTCACAAGCGACATGTGGACATAGAGCGCTAACGAAAGTTACGTGAGCTTCATTTGCCATCTTCTCACCCCAAAATTCATGATGAAGCCGGTCACATTGAACACTCGACACACGGCTGCCAGTCACAGTGCTGTGAGCATTGCAACCATGCTGGACGAAATGTGCCGTGACTGGGAGATACCCGATGAATGTGCGAAGTTCATCGTAACGTATAACGGGGGCAACATCCGTGTTGCAGTAAGGAGGCTTCGGTGGACTGAAAGAGCGTGATTCCCTCAAACTCTTCAACTGGCGATTAATGACGCGAGATCCCGTTCGTCGGCCATTGATCGCCTGTGCAAGAAAGTGCGGCATGTTGTGGGACATTACAAGCACAGTTCATCAGCTCAGAAAAGGCTTGAGGAGTACCAGAAGATGATGAAAAATAACACACTACGTCTGGTGCAAAACGTGGAGACGAAATGGAATAGCCAGTATCTAATGTTTTCTCGCCTTCTGGAACTCAAGAAAGCAGTCACTGTAGAGCTTGCTACCTCGGACTTTGACATCGATGGATTTGGTTCATCAGAGTGTAAAAATGCTTCTGAATATGTACAAGCATTGAAGCCACTGTTTGATGCCACTGTTATTAGCGGTGCTGAGAAGTATCTGTCTTTGTCTTCCCAAGTTCCTATGATTTTTGGTATGCCCGCCTGTCGGTAACTGTGTTGGGGCATCAGAATTTCCCGCAGAACTGATACGATCCATCGAGGCAAGGTTCGCTCTGAAATAGGAGGACAAGGAAGCATGCCTTGCTATGTTCTTGGACCCACACTTCAATTCCATTATTTTTAAAGCTAAAAAGGAAAACTTATTATGGCTAAAAGGTATGGTGCTGCAAGAGCTAGCCTCATGTGATTCTGTACTGAAGAAACCCAGCCGGAAGCTGCAACACAGTCAAAAGGGCAAGGCTCAACGCCGTCAGCAATGTTTGGCAAGCATTTGACCACTTAGCCAAAAACACGATGGAAAGCAAAGTGGTCTAGCTTCAGAATGGGAAGTTGCAGTGTGCGAGGAGGCACTGCTAAGAGAGAACGTGATCCGTGTGAGTGGTGGTGAACTGCCGGGTGCTTAAGATATTCGAGTCTGGCGAATCTTTGCATCAAATACCTGGCAATACGTGCTACTTCAGTGGCAAATGAGAGATTTTTTCCTGTGGCTGGAGGTGTAGTTTCCGCTCGAAGGGAGCGCCTCCTACCTGACCATGTGCAGCAGTTGATTTTTCGCATGACAACTTGTGGTCTTCCTACAACTAGAATTTTCGTTTTTGTGTTTTTATTCTCGTAACCCTCAGTGCCTCACTGGTGTTAACGAGAATAAAAAGACAAAAACGAAAAATTCTAGTTGTAGGGAAGATTACAAGTTGTCATGCAGAAAAATCAACTGCAGTTCTGCAGTTCAAAATAGAAAAAAATCTTACGTTAAAAGAATTAACTGCAGTTCCGACATGTGAAAATAAAAAAATGATTTGAATAAATGCACCTGCCTTCGACTACTCGATATTTCGATTCGATATTCGAAGATAGCTATTCGTATTCGATTCGTATTCGAAAATATGGATATTCGCACACCCCTACTGTCTATACATTTCAATAAAACAAATTTTTGAAGAAACCGAAAAAAAAAACAGTTTTACGAACGTGTAATTGGTAACCGCGAAACCGTAAGAGTTAAAACTATAAAAACCGAAACGAAACTGAAGTCAACGGTAGACGGTAACCATAATCGGAGCCGAAAGTTCGTATTTTTCGGTATGGGTCCCTGCTTCTAATGATTTGTGTCGTTATCACTCTTCCGTTTTCATAAAACAGCGCCGCGTAATATATATATATATATATATTCGTCACCGGTTTTATTGGACTGCATAATTTGTTGCATTGCCTCCTTCCCTATGTAATGCCTCCAAAGAGGGGGATGAATAAATACAAAATACTGATCTCACCAGCCAGTTTCCTTGAGCCACCACCGCCGGCATTCATCGTTTTGCCTCTTTTCTTGTTCCTGAACGCGAGCGAGCGCGTCTTCCGGCGCATGAGCGTCGTTGATCATTAAGCGAGAGTTAGTACGTAGATCGTTTTCTAGCTTCCTCCGTTACGGTATCCATTAAAAAAAAAATGCCGCAGCTGCGCATGCGCGCCGCCAACCTTGTCTGCATAGTTCAAGGTCTTGTGGCGGATTACGGAGCGCTATCCGGGCTCTTCTAGCGGGCTGCGCAAGCGGTTTACTAAAACTCCCCATTGAGAGTGCTACGAGGGTATTTTGTAACTGTCTATTTCTTTGCATTTTTCTCGACAGCCCGTGCTGTCGGCATCACCCTCACCAAAGCGCACATGGAGGCACCGTACTCTGAACCACAGTCACAGTGTGCTAAGAGTACGGGGTAGTGTTTGGAGTGGCGCGGCTCGCCAATGATGGCTCGTAAGGCAGCGCCTATAGTCACACAGTCGCGGCGCTGCACTTGTCACCATAGTTGAAAGTCGCTGCAGCCCGCGCGTGTCGCCACATGTGCGGGTGCGCGCGGCGTACGCGCACAACCACCATCCTAGAGACCTTACTAGCGATGCCCCGGTGTCGACACCTATCGCGATCTACCTCCACGCACCTCACGCGGACACTGGTCGAAACACTATCCCTTATACTACTACACGAAGTATAACTAAAGCCCTCTATTCTGGGAAAAGTGGCGCCATTCATTGTTGTAAAAATCCTCAAGCCACGTGCGCGCGCCACTTCAGGGAAGAACATGGCGGTTGAAATCTAGCTCAGTGCTGCGCTGTGCCGCCATGATCTTCCCAAGGGCTACATTTTGCACGTGTTCCGTACATCGACGCACCTTGCGCTATTTTTGGAAAATGAAGGAGCTTTAGGTATAGGGCGTATTCACTGGCGGCCATATCCGTGTGCGCTAATGCTGAGCACGTGCTGATGGCTAGCTTCCACAGTTATTTTGCAACGTGCACCCGCACCATCAAGACCGCCGGTCTTGACAGCCTATCAATGTGAGCTCGTTCTGAGCATGCGCTCTAAACAGTGACCTCAAATATGGCGGCCAGTGAATGCCCCTATAACGGCGTGACCATTCGCGGAGAGGTTAGAGGATCGGTTTAATACATTAAATCATAATATTTCACGTGCGTATGCCATGCTCAGTGTCGCGCGGCGCTGCAAAGGCGCTGAAGCTCGCGATGTGTGTCATAGAGTTACAAGCCAAAGTCGTCTCTGCCAATCAGACGGGACTCATCTGCTTCAAATGGCAAGCTTCCGGACGATAACCCGGCTCTGATATATTACTAGTGATTAAGTTGCCAATACGGGTGGTTGCAAAATCACAGAGTTTTCGAATGAGGCAATAAGGAAGGGGGGGATGGTAGACACGCGCTAGGTGTCACGAATAGATCCTCTTCAAAATGAATTGGTGGTCATAGTTGATTACACACGCTGAAATAAACACAGCGGGAACGAGTAATACAGAGCTTGTTCTATCTTCTCCTCCTGTTGGTCCTTGTCCTTTTGCGCAACGTTCATTTTCGAAAAAGGCCTTTATGACGCCACTCGAGCTAAGAGATCCCTCGGCCATAATGCGGGTAATTTACCATCTTATCAGAACGATATTACTTGATTTCATCTATTAGTGTATTCTTTGATCCGGGGCAAGGATGCAGTGCGCACCGTGATGGCGATGTGCGACAATCTTTGACATCGGAAGACATATTAAGATGGAAGGTGCCGTATGGACACTGTGTGAACCAACCATGAACGCAACTAGTAGTTGACCACTAAATCACAGTATACGCTGTACATGATGTCTGAGGTGTACTTATCCCTCGTATTTTCGCTTTATATATTTTACACGCCAACAGACGCCAGCATCATCAATGTGGTACCAACGTGTCCGGACACGCATACTACGATACCTTAGAACCATCCGTTAAAATGAAGAACGGAAGCTTTCGTCCTTCTTTCTGATCTGAAACCGATATACGCGCCTGGTTTCCGGAGATATTTTCGTAATAACGAATATGGCTTCACTCACGCTATGGAATTACGAGACCAAAAGCGTGGCTCCTGTTCAATCGGTGAAAGAGTTTATCACAAGTACAAAGACATCTACTATCCCTGTCCCCGGAGAGACATCCGGTATGCGGAGAGCAAGTCGTCTGCTTCTTTTTCAAAGGTTGCGTTGACGTCAGAACGCCGAGCTCCGATTGGTTCTGATTGAAAGATAGTGGGTAGACCTCAATGCTGAGGCTACCCACTACCTTTCAATCAGAGCCAATCAGAGGCTAGTGGGTAGACCTCAATGCTGAGGCTACCCACTACCTTTCAATCAGAGCCAATCAGAGGCTAATGGGTAGACCTCAATGCTGAGGCTACCCACTACCTTTCAATCAGAGCCAATCAGAGGCTAGTGGGTAGACCTCAATGCTGAGGCTACCCACTACCTTTCAATCAGAGCCAATCAGAGGCTAGTGGGTAGACCTCAATGCTGAGGCTACCCACTACCTTTCAATCAGAGCCAATCAGAGGCTAGTGGGTAGACCTCAATGCTGAGGCTACCCACTACCTTTCAATCAGAGCCAATCAGAGGCTAGTGGGTAGACCTCAATGCTGAGGCTACCCACTACCTTTCAATCAGAGCCAATCAGAGGCTAGTGGGTAGACCTCAATGCTGAGGCTACCCACTACCTTCAATCAGAGCCAATCAGAGGCTAGTGGGTAGACCTCAATGCTGAGGCTACCCACTACCTTTCAATCAGAGCCAATCAGAGGCTAGTGGGTAGACCTCAATGCTGAGGCTACCCACTACCTTTCAATCAGAGCCAATCAGAGGCTAGTGGGTAGACCTCAATGCTGAGGCTACCCACTACCTTTCAATCAGAGCCAATCAGAGGCTAGTGGGTAGACCTCAATGCTGAGGCTACCCACTACCTTTCAATCAGAGCCAATCAGAGGCTAGTGGGTAGACCTCAATGCTGAGGCTACCCACTACCTTTCAATCAGAGCCAATCAGAGGCTAGTGGGTAGACCTCAATGCTGAGGCTACCCACTACCTTTCAATCAGAGCCAATCAGAGGCTAGTGGGTAGACCTCAATGCTGAGGCTACCCACTACCTTTCAATCAGAGCCAATCAGAGGCTAGTGGGTAGACCTCAATGCTGAGGCTACCCACTACCTTTCAATCAGAGCCAATCAGAGGCTAGTGGGTAGACCTCAATGCTGAGGCTACCCACTACCTTTCAATCAGAGCCAATCAAAGGCTAGTGTGTAGACCTCAATGCTGAGGCTACCCACTACCTTTCAATCAGAGCCAATCAGAGGCTAGTGGGTAGACCTCAATGCTGAGGCTACCCACTACCTTTCAATCAGAGCCAATCAGAGGCTAGTGGGTAGACCTCAATGCTGAGGCTACCCACTACCTTTCAATCAGAGCCAATCAGAGGCTAGTGGTGTAGACCTCAATGCTGAGGCTACCCACTACCTTTCAATCAGAGCCAATCAAAGGCTAGTGGGTAGACCTCAATGCTGAGGCTACCCACTACCTTTCAATCAGAGCCAATCAGAGGCTAGTGTGTAGACCTCAATGCTGAGGCTACCCACTACCTTTCAATCAGAGCCAATCAAAGGCTAGTTTGTAGACCTCAATGCTGAGGCTACCCACTACCTTTCAATCAGAGCCAATCAAAGGCTAGTGGGTAGACCTCAATGCTGAGGCTACCCACTACCTTTCAATCAGATGCCAATCAGACTAGGCTAGTGGGTAGACCTCAATGCTGAGGCTACCCACTACCTTTCAATCAGAGCCAATCAGAGGCTAGTGGGTAGACCTCAATGCTGAGGCTACCCACTACCTTTCAATCAGAGCCAATCAGAGGCTAGTGTGTAGACCTCAATGCTGAGGCTACCCACTACCTTTCAATCAGAGCCAATCAGAGGCTAGTGGGTAGACCTCAATGCTGAGGCTACCCACTACCTTTCAATCAGAGCCAATCAAAGGCTAGTGTGTAGACCTCAATGCTGAGGCTACCCACTACCTTTCAATCAGAGCCAATCAGAGGCTAGTGGGTAGACCTCAATGCTGAGGCTACCCACTACCTTTCAATCAGAGCCAATCAGAGGCTAGTGGGTAGACCTCAATGCTGAGGCTACCCACTACCTTTCAATCAGAGCCAATCAAAGGCTAGTGGGTAGACCTCAATGCTGAGGCTACCCACTACCTTTCAATCAGAGCCAATCAGAGGCTAGTGGGTAGACCTCAATGCTGAGGCTACCCACTACCTTTCAATCAGAGCCAATCAGAGGCTAGTGGGTAGACCTCAATGCTGAGGCTACCCACTACCTTTCAATCAGAGCCAATCAGAGGCTAGTGGGTAGACCTCAATGCTGAGGCTACCCACTACCTTTCAATCAGAGCCAATCAGAGGCTAGTGGGTAGACCTCAATGCTGAGGCTACCCACTACCTTTCAATCAGAGCCAATCAGAGGCTAGTGGGTAGACCTCAATGCTGAGGCTACCCACTACCTTTCAATCAGAGCCAATCAGAGGCTAGTGGGTAGACCTCAATGCTGAGGCTACCCACTACCTTTCAATCAGAGCCAATCAGAGGCTAGTGGGTAGACCTCAATGCTGAGGCTACCCACTACCTTTCAATCAGAGCCAATCAAAGGCTAGTGGGTAGACCTCAATGCTGAGGCTACCCACTACCTTTCAATCAGAGCCAATCAGAGGCTAGTGGGTAGACCTCAATGCTGAGGCTACCCACTACCTTTCAATCAGAGCCAATCAGAGGCTAGTGGGTAGACCTCAATGCTGAGGCTACCCACTACCTTTCAATCAGAGCCAATCAAAGGCTAGTGGGTAGACCTCAATGCTGAGGCTACCCACTACCTTTCAATCAGAGCCAATCAGAGGCTAGTGGGTAGACCTCAATGCTGAGGCTACCCACTACCTTTCAATCAGAGCCAATCAAAGGCTAGTGGGTAGACCTCAATGCTGAGGCTACCCACTACCTTTCAATCAGAGCCAATCAGAGGCTAGTGGGTAGACCTCAATGCTGAGGCTACCCACTACCTTTCAATCAGAGCCAATCAGAGGCTAGTGGGTAGACCTCAATGCTGAGGCTACCCACTACCTTTCAATCAGAGCCAATCAGAGGCTAGTGGGTAGACCTCAATGCTGAGGCTACCCACTACCTTTCAATCAGAGCCAATCAGAGGCTAGTGGGTAGACCTCAATGCTGAGGCTACCCACTACCTTTCAATCAGAGCCAATCAGAGGCTAGTGTGTAGACCTCAATGCTGAGGCTACCCACTACCTTTCAATCAGAGCCAATCAGAGGCTAGTGGGTAGACCTCAATGCTGAGGCTACCCACTACCTTTCAATCAGAGCCAATCAGAGGCTAGTGGGTAGACCTCAATGCTGAGGCTACCCACTACCTTTCAATCAGAGCCAATCAGAGGCTAGTGGGTAGACCTCAATGCTGAGGCTACCCACTACCTTTCAATCAGAGCCAATCAGAGGCTAGTGGGTAGACCTCAATGCTGAGGCTACCCACTACCTTTCAATCAGAGCCAATCAGAGGCTAGTTGGTAGACCTCAATGCTGAGGCTACCCACTACCTTTCAATCAGAGCCAATCAAAGGCTAGTGGGTAGACCTCAATGCTGAGGCTACCCACTACCTTTCAATCAGAGCCAATCAGAGGCTAGTGGGTAGACCTCAATGCTGAGGCTACCCACTACCTTTCAATCAGAGCCAATCAGAGGCTAGTGGGTAGACCTCAATGCTGAGGCTACCCACTACCTTTCAATCAGAGCCAATCAGAGGCTAGTGGGTAGACCTCAATGCTGAGGCTACCCACTACCTTTCAATCAGAGCCAATCAGAGGCTAGTGGGTAGACCTCAATGCTGAGGCTACCCACTACCTTTCAATCAGAGCCAATCAGAGGCTAGTGGGTAGACCTCAATGCTGAGGCTACCCACTACCTTTCAATCAGAGCCAATCAGAGGCTAGTGTGTAGACCTCAATGCTGAGGCTACCCACTACCTTTCAATCAGAGCCAATCAGAGGCTAGTGGGTAGACCTCAATGCTGAGGCTACCCACTACCTTTCAATCAGAGCCAATCAGAGGCTAGTGGGTAGACCTCAATGCTGAGGCTACCCACTACCTTTCAATCAGAGCCAATCAGAGGCTAGTGGGTAGACCTCAATGCTGAGGCTACCCACTACCTTTCAATCAGAGCCAATCAGAGGCTAGTGGGTAGACCTCAATGCTGAGGCTACCCACTACCTTTCAATCAGAGCCAATCAGAGGCTAGTGGGTAGACCTCAATGCTGAGGCTACCCACTACCTTTCAATCAGAGCCAATCAGAGGCTAGTGGGTAGACCTCAATGCTGAGGCTACCCACTACCTTTCAATCAGAGCCAATCAGAGGCTAGTGGTGTAGACCTCAATGCTGAGGCTACCCACTACCTTTCAATCAGAGCCAATCAGAGGCTAGTGGGTAGACCTCAATGCTGAGGCTACCCACTACCTTTCAATCAGAGCCAATCAGAGGCTAGTGGGTAGACCTCAATGCTGAGGCTACCCACTACCTTTCAATCAGAGCCAATCAGAGGCTAGTGGGTAGACCTCAATGCTGAGGCTACCCACTACCTTTCAATCAGAGCCAATCAGAGGCTAGTGGGTAGACCTCAATGCTGAGGCTACCCACTACCTTTCAATCAGAGCCAATCAGAGGCTAGTGGGTAGACCTCAATGCTGAGGCTACCCACTACCTTTCAATCAGAGCCAATCAGAGGCTAGTGGGTAGACCTCAATGCTGAGGCTACCCACTACCTTTCAATCAGAGCCAATCAGAGGCTAGTGGGTAGACCTCAATGCTGAGGCTACCCACTACCTTTCAATCAGAGCCAATCAAAGGCTAGTGGGTAGACCTCAATGCTGAGGCTACCCACTACCTTTCAATCAGAGCCAATCAGAGGCTAGTGGGTAGACCTCAATGCTGAGGCTACCCACTACCTTTCAATCAGAGCCAATCAGAGGCTAGTGGGTAGACCTCAATGCTGAGGCTACCCACTACCTTTCAATCAGAGCCAATCAAAGGCTAGTGGGTAGACCTCAATGCTGAGGCTACCCACTACCTTTCAATCAGAGCCAATCAGAGGCTAGTGGGTAGACCTCAATGCTGAGGCTACCCACTACCTTTCAATCAGAGCCAATCAGAGGCTAGTGGGTAGACCTCAATGCTGAGGCTACCCACTACCTTTCAATCAGAGCCAATCAGAGGCTAGTGGGTAGACCTCAATGCTGAGGCTACCCACTACCTTTCAATCAGAGCCAATCAGAGGCTAGTGGGTAGACCTCAATGCTGAGGCTACCCACTACCTTTCAATCAGAGCCAATCAGAGGCTAGTGGGTAGACCTCAATGCTGAGGCTACCCACTACCTTTCAATCAGAGCCAATCAGAGGCTAGTGGGTAGACCTCAATGCTGAGGCTACCCACTACCTTTCAATCAGAGCCAATCAAAGGCTAGTTGGTAGACCTCAATGCTGAGGCTACCCACTACCTTTCAATCAGAGCCAATCAGAGGCTAGTGGGTAGACCTCAATGCTGAGGCTACCCACTACCTTTCAATCAGAGCCAATCAAAGGCTAGTGTGTAGACCTCAATGCTGAGGCTACCCACTACCTTTCAATCAGAGCCAATCAGAGGCTAGTGGGTAGACCTCAATGCTGAGGCTACCCACTACCTTTCAATCAGAGCCAATCAGAGGCTAGTGGGTAGACCTCAATGCTGAGGCTACCCACTACCTTTCAATCAGAGCCAATCAGAGGCTAGTGGGTAGACCTCAATGCTGAGGCTACCCACTACCTTTCAATCAGAGCCAATCAGAGGCTAGTGGGTAGACCTCAATGCTGAGGCTACCCACTACCTTTCAATCAGAGCCAATCAGAGGCTAGTGGGTAGACCTCAATGCTGAGGCTACCCACTACCTTTCAATCAGAGCCAATCAGAGGCTAGTGGGTAGACCTCAATGCTGAGGCTACCCACTACCTTTCAATCAGAGCCAATCAGAGGCTAGTGGGTAGACCTCAATGCTGAGGCTACCCACTACCTTTCAATCAGAGCCAATCAGAGGCTAGTGGGTAGACCTCAATGCTGAGGCTACCCACTACCTTTCAATCAGAGCCAATCAGAGGCTAGTGGGTAGACCTCAATGCTGAGGCTACCCACTACCTTTCAATCAGAGCCAATCAGAGGCTAGTGGGTAGACCTCAATGCTGAGGCTACCCACTACCTTTCAATCAGAGCCAATCAGAGGCTAGTGGGTAGACTCCTCAATGCTGAGGCTACCCACTACCTTTCAATCAGAGCCAATCAGAGGCTAGTGGGTAGACCTCAATGCTGAGGCTACCCACTACCTTTCAATCAGAGCCAATCAGAGGCTAGTGGGTAGACCTCAATGCTGAGGCTACCCACTACCTTTCAATCAGAGCCAATCAGAGGCTAGTGGGTAGACCTCAATGCTGAGGCTACCCACTACCTTTCAATCAGAGCCAATCAGAGGCTAGTGGGTAGACCTCAATGCTGAGGCTACCCACTACCTTTCAATCAGAGCCAATCAGAGGCTAGTGGGTAGACCTCAATGCTGAGGCTACCCACTACCTTTCAATCAGAGCCAATCAGAGGCTAGTGGGTAGACCTCAATGCTGAGGCTACCCACTACCTTTCAATCAGAGCCAATCAGAGGCTAGTGGGTAGACCTCAATGCTGAGGCTACCCACTACCTTTCAATCAGAGCCAATCAAAGGCTAGTGGGTAGACCTCAATGCTGAGGCTACCCACTACCTTTCAATCAGAGCCAATCAGAGGCTAGTGGGTAGACCTCAATGCTGAGGCTACCCACTACCTTTCAATCAGAGCCAATCAGAGGCTAGTGGGTAGACCTCAATGCTGAGGCTACCCACTACCTTTCAATCAGAGCCAATCAGAGGCTAGTGGGTAGACCTCAATGCTGAGGCTACCCACTACCTTTCAATCAGAGCCAATCAGAGGCTAGTGGGTAGACCTCAATGCTGAGGCTACCCACTACCTTTCAATCAGAGCCAATCAGAGGCTAGTGGGTAGACCTCAATGCTGAGGCTACCCACTACCTTTCAATCAGAGCCAATCAGAGGCTAGTGGGTAGACCTCAATGCTGAGGCTACCCACTACCTTTCAATCAGAGCCAATCAGAGGCTAGTGGGTAGACCTCAATGCTGAGGCTACCCACTACCTTTCAATCAGAGCCAATCAGAGGCTAGTGGGTAGACCTCAATGCTGAGGCTACCCACTACCTTTCAATCAGAGCCAAATTCTGATATCAACTGCAAATCTCCTGCAGTCATGAAGAATGCAGACGAATTAACTTGCGCTTTCGCACTGTTTTGCTGGTTGAAACAGCTCGGGTTTTCGTAACCTAAGCTAAGCTATTCGACTGCAGAGAGCTATTACAATTTGAAATGTTTAGAACCGATCGCGCCAACTGTGTGTAATTTGCATGTCACACTTTCAGCGATAAAAATGGGGTGGAATTTGGGAGCGCGGATACACGAAGGTTAGAATAAGGCTCTCAGAAAGACAATACTTTTCAACGTTTTATATTTGCTTTATTGTTAAGTTACCTGAGATATTTTCAGGCACTCTTCAAACAATTTATTTCTACTTTTTCAGCGCTGACATCATTGGTCAGACTTGTCTTCAGATACGAACGCAGACGTCACCACGAACGCAAAGTTTTGATCATGAATGTCCTAAATCGAGTGAGCGGACGAATTCCTGCCGTTCTATGCCTACTAAAGCTTTTAAAAAATGTTTGAAAATAGGAACAACAAGCCGAGAGCACAAAAGTAAGACGGAGCGCATGCAGAAAACAAATATTCATGAAACGAAAACGACTCATTCAGCTCATGGAACAAGCCGGGTGCAAAAGTTGAATATTTGCAACGCGAGAGCAGCACGGACGCCCTCATGATATATGTGTTGGTTGTTTTGTGTTTATAATTTTATAAAAATATAAATAGAAAAAGGGGAAGAGGGATTGAGGCTGCTTCGTGCTCGACCACATCGATCTGCTAGGTTTTCTTTTCTTTTAGTCATTTCTAGTCGACGCGTATGTGATACTTTCACTTTAGCCGCAAGTCACACTTGTCGCCTCCGCGGTTATTTCCTAGCACGGATTTTTGTCAAAAAAAAAGAATATAAAAGAAATATATAAACAAGATGAACGGAAAAAGAACCTGATGTGCATTTGCATAATCCGGTCGTGACTGTTTTCGGCAATTTTATGTGCTATAGGAAACCGAATCTTTCTTTCTTGTTTTTATTTTCCCGTCTTTTGGCCCGTGCATAGAGAAAATTTCATTTCGCGAAACGGTGTCGTCTGACAACTGATTAGTTTGCGCGTTCAAAATACCCCGGAAATGTGTCCCGCAATGCCGTGCCGCTTCATTTTCTATATATTGTCGTCCCGAATTTCGTTCCCCCGATAAGAATTCGGCATGGCAAACATTTAAAATTATACCGCAGCATGTAAATCAGCTACTGAAAAAAAAAAAGTCCCCTTCCGCATAAGTACATATGCGAATGTTTTATACTTTACTTCTAGTATTTATGGAGACGGCATAACCCTGTTCCAAAAGCGAGCTAAATACATTTATTTTCTTTTATGAAAAGCCAGTAGTGGGAAGCATTTACTGTGTCTCGATGCTTCTAAATTATTTTTAATTTCCTTTATTTAAACACGGAGTTTTCTGGACACGCCAAATCTTTTCGCCCATTTCTGGTAACTTTTCTGCCTAATTTAGTGCATTTAGAGCTAAGACTTCCACCGATATCTCGTTAAGTCGTTTCAAAGACTCTTAAAGGTATACGAATATCTAAGTGACATGAGCACGAGCTCTTTACCTCTCGCTTTAAAATCGGCCAGCGACAAGCGCAATGCGCATCATGCTTGTGACGTCAAGTGCTCCTGCACGGCCAAGGGGTACCAAGAAAACTCTAGTCGCGAGTGTGGCCGCTTGGTGTCGTCAACGCGTGACAATCTTGCCTAGTAGTATTATCCGAAGACTGTACACCCCAATGCGGGGACAAGGACACAGTGGAAGCGAGAATGGCAATAACCTGGCCTCCTATGGTAATGATCAGGTGAAGTAAACGGAATAACAGGGGGAAAAAGAAAGACGTTTAGAAATACTTTGTACGCGAAATTAGAGCGCAGCTCTCGAGGAGGAGGAGAGCAGGATACGAAAGGGAGGGTATGCTCTACCTCCATACCCTTCCTCCCCTCCTCTCCTGGCGCTAAATGTCCCCGCTATACATTCCTCTAAAATTGAGCAAAAATCTTCCCGCTAAGTTTAGCGGGAAAATGACGTCACATGACTTCGTGTCACGTCACCCATGAAAAATTTCAGTTTCTCCGCTAGATTTAGCGGGAAAATTGACGTCACGTACGTGTCATCAACACCAATTTTAGCGGGGCGGTTACGGCGACGGCGACGCCGCAGAACGCGGAAACGGGCGCCTAAGAGCAGCGCTCTAAAAACTGAATGCTGGCTTGGCGGCGCCCATGCACAACTCCTGCGAAACGTCTGTGCAATATAGTAAAGGAGTTAGCGTTCTCCCACAAGTCACATTCAGGACTAAGTACCTACGAGAGCGAGCCAAACTGCAGAGACCAGGCGCTGCTTCTGAGATGCCCGTGACGTGACGGCATGTGAACGCAGCTTCTAAGTCCGCAACAAGGCGCAACCTTAAAATCGGTTAATTCGCTTTAAAATCAGGTTTCTTGAATATTTTGCAGGCAGCCCAGAACCATTAGTCTAGACTAGTGTTTCTGGGCTGCCGGCACAACATAGACCACATCTAAACACAGAAATAAGAGCAAAAATATCGTTTCCGTACCCATTTAAGATTACCTACATTCAGGGTAAAATCCCATGTGGCTACGCAGTCAAAGGGACGGGAGCACGTGCTTCCCTCTCCCAGATTTGGTCTCTGCGCACGCACAGTGGCTGCATCTTATAATGAGATGCTTAAAACTCTCCACGCCTTGAATTTCTTTAACTGTCAATGACGTCATCTTAGACATCCTCAGCGGGCAGCGATGATCATATATTCCGTTGAATGTAACACCGATTATACTGTACTAAAGTTCGTAAAAAAAAACAAGAAAAAAAAACGTCTATCTAGCTGTTTTTTTTTATTTCCGGCATGTTACGAATTTTGCCGACACTGAATTTATAAACCTGAAAGTTACAGTTTCAGACTTTGTACTTCCGCCAACCGGATATGTCATGGACAGAAACCTAATTCAAGCTCGATCGAGAGATGGCAAACTCGCATTCGGTCTACTATACTTTCGCAAGTGCAGGGCAGTAGATCCGTTCGTTAGCGGCTTTCGCGGAGGCGCTGAAACTTCTTCCACGTTCCCGGGGAGGAAATGAAAGCCGTGACCGGAAATGCGTTCGCAGACTCCAAAGCCGGAAATGCGCATGTCCGCGCGCCCGCAAGGGCAACAGCGAGAGGAGCACCTAGCGTTCCGGTAATAATTGCGTTTCGTTTTTTTCTTTTTTAATTTTGTTTTTGTGTGATGAAGCGCTGGTTGACGTGAATGTTTAGGCGAAAAAGCTGTGTATACGACGGAGCTATATGGTAATTCGGGCCATTTACCGAGTTTTCTTCGCGGACAACTAAACACATTCTCTCGAAATAAATAAACCACGCAGTAAATCTAGCGAGGTACCCCTTCCGTCCGTTGCACGTGCGGGCATTGTTTATCTGGGACCCCATTGTCTCGGCGCTTTCAGGAACTGCCCTCTGGCACTAGCAGCTGTTGTCCCCGCGGTGGTGCATCCAGCGTGCATATTGGTCGAGCTTGTGAAAGTTTTCAATGCTATCGCAGGAACGAAAAGACCACGTGTTGATGGACTTTTCCGGTAATCCCGGCGTTTGATAACTAATTTGAAAATCAAAGTGCGGAAAAGCATTTGTTGTTGTTGTTGTTGTTTTTCTCTTACGTATGTCCGACCACTTATTTAACGAGTGTTTAGTTGATGATACTTTCTTCCATTGAAGTCAGTTTCAGTTCATTCACCGTTTGAAATAGGAATTACGTTTTCCGTTGCCAATTTACGCATCAGTTCAAAGGGTAGCGATTTGGGGGTAACGTTGTTGAGGGGGAGGGGGAGGGGGATTAAGTAATAAAACACTTAAGAAAAGGAAAGGCAAAATAATTATACTAATTCAGCTGTGCATGTGTGCTCCTTTCTTTCGTGGTCACCTTTTGTGTGCGCTGTTCTCACCGTTTCAATACATATTACACCAGCAAACCTTAGCTTCGGGGTTAACAATTGGTATCCCTTGGGTGCCACCGGCCAGTGTTTGCCCTGCCCAGTGGTGGTTGTTTACAGGGAGGGGCAAAGCATATGCCTTGCCCCCCCCCCACTCTGAGAACTGGGGGGGGGGCGAGCGCCTTGCCCCCCCCCCCCCGCTTGGTTGGCACGCCCATAGTTTTATTTAAAACGTGGTCGTTAGTAACAGTCAAAATTCTCTTCATACGGTGTATTACGCACTTACGTCCGTGACTAATACATAAACGCTACGCAGTATTCTTTAAATAGAAAGAAAA
>JAZHYW010021802.1:0-27350 GCA_037355805.1 Ixodes ricinus
CAGGCCTCATTTCTGTGCTCAGCTTATCAAAGAACAGGGCATTATGTCATTATATTTGGGCTGCAGATTTGAGGGTGTTCATTTCTAAGAAATATTTGCAGCCTTTTTTCAATTTATTTTTTCCCCCATAAAACATGCATATTTTGCCGATTTACTTCGGGTGGACGCATCCAACCGTGATAATCACTGAAAAGTAATTGCTAATGAATGCAAAAACCTCATAAAGACTAAGATCTGAAATTTATTTACAATTTGTAGACTTCCTTATAAATCATGAAGCTTCATGCTCACCATAATGTAAATTGCTTGCAAACGACAGGCAATGAATCTGCACACTTGTAGAAGTTTGAATACCCTTTAACGTAATCACTCAAAGCTTTTCTTTTCTTCTTCTTACCCTACTACCCTCCTGCTCAGTGCGCCGACAAAAATTAGAGTACTCAAATTTTCTTTGTCACGATTCATTTGATAGCAACCACCAGTACTTTTCAACATAATTCAAAGATTCAAGACTGCTGAGACGCAGGAAAAAGCTGCAGCCAGCTAAGCATGAATGTGCTTTTGTGATATGAGGTGTTTGGTAAAATTGGACTTGTATCTACAGAGAACACGTTTCTCAAAAGTTAATGGTGTTTTGATGTCTTTGTACCAAAACAGCTTCATATAAATAGGTCACATCATCGTTACCAAGGCTATACTGATTTGATTTGTTGCACAGATCCCATTATCATTGCTCGGGCCCAATTTAAATATGTTTTATTTTGTAGTGGCTGTGCTGGTCTACACATAAATCAAGGCCCTAAATGCTCCGATGAACCTAACCTGTTTCATACAGGGAGAAAACCATTCTTACTCGACAACGCTCTCCCTGACGAACGGCTCGAATGTGGGATCCTTGTTCTCGTTGTCATCCTCGTCCTCGTCGTCCTCGTCGTCCTCGTCCGACTCGCTTGGTGCTGGGCTCAATGCTGGCCCCATGGACACTGGGACAGCAGGTGCCAGAACTGGCCTTTGTAGTGGCACAGGAGAGTTGGTGCTGGTGGAGCTTCTTGCAGTGTCGCTGCTGCCACCAGCTAGCTGCAAGTCCTCAGTCTGTGCAGAGTGGCTTGTCAGCGCTCTTGCATAGAAGTTAACCTGCGTGCCTGAAAGGGATCAAGAACAGAGGTGTAAAGGGGCATGTGCAACGAGTTTTGAACAGTCACTTCTAGAGCCAAGAATAAAACCATTTTTGCTCGCGTGCACTAGTTTTTGCCTAAAAGATGGAAAACTTAGAAGTCTTGGGCACTTCTCAACTCTTACACTGTTTTCCAACTCATGGGTGGAATGACATACAAGAGGGGTCACAGAGGATCAAGGCAATCTTTCAGCGCCTTCGGCACTCCCTCTCCGATTGTCGACTTTTCAAGGTCCAGACTGAACACAACAGAGCACCACACACTGTCTTCCAGTGATGTCATATTGTTGTGCTATGTCATTATGCATGCACACTTCGAGTTGCCTTTATATATTGGGCTGTTATTTCTCACATCTTGTTGCGTGAGTGGGGTGTTCCCTCAATGTATACAGTAAATATTTAAGACACAATGTATATAATATAATGACACGAAGATAACACAGTGTTGTTTTACCATGCCGTCTATAAAAAGGTTGCATTATTAATTATAATGTCAAGTGCAGGCTCGACACGGGCGGATTTAGGAGGGGAGGGGGAGACCGCCCATTGTAAGCCCCCAAGGTCTACTTTTTTTTCTTTGAAAAAATTGATATACACTAGCGAAAAGGTCACATTTTTTGGTGAAATAGCTAATGTATGGGGTCAATAAAATAGATCTGGGCGCAGTTCCGGCCGTCACGTCATTTTAGCAGACTCAATTCGACGACTCGAATTCCTCCTCCTCCTCCTCCTCCTCCTCCTCCCCCCCCCCCCTGGCTTGACCCATAAATCTGCCCCTGGTCCGACATATCAAACTAACCACGCATAAACTTTTTTTTTTTCACGTGACACCATGCACAAGCAGACGAATACAGGCTGCTATATTTCATGCCTACCGACAGACTGCTTCCCCAGCCAAGGGTCCGTTCCCACAGAAGCGCCTTTCACGGTAGGCGGCTTCGGAGTCTGTGCAGGCGCCTCTTTCTGCTCCGGAACGGCCTGAACCGCTGCGTCGCGTGTGGCCATTCGGGGACCGCAGTGGCAGCAGTACTCGCGAGGCTCGCAAGCTGTCTCGCCCTCGATGCAGTTCGTCTCTTCACTCGGCTTGTCACCCTGGAAAACCGAATATCCTCATAAAACTTCTGCTGCAAAAGTGCATGAACGCGTACCATTCACTGAAGTAGGAACGCCACTTACCATAGTTCTTCGGCGTTTCAGCGTTGGGCCTTCCGCTGCGGGGAGGGGAGGCTTAGCGGAGGGGGCAGGCGAAGAGAAGGAACGACACCGGGCTTCAAGTGACGTTTCTTGGTAGTCTGCCCAGCATCCCGAAGGATGCTTGCGATGCAATCGTAGTCCCGTTCGCCATCGAAATGCTGGGAACACACTCGAATATCAGTCGTTCCTGGGTCCTCCCTTCCGATTTTCTGGCACCACGCACCCCTGAGGGGTTCCTCGCGCGGTAGTCGATGGTAGAGGAGGTTTGGAGTTCGGGCGAACAGGGGACTCCGGTTCGGGCAGAACGAAACACCGCACCCGGTAGGCATCGCCCGTGACCGCGGCGGGCGATACGATCGTTTGTTGAGGAACGCGCGGAAACGAAAGTTCGCAGTTTGCTCCTCGAAAAACCAAACAAACCCGGGGAACGACGGGAGGCTGAGCACTGTACATCGGCTCGTAACGATCAATACCTCAGCGGACACTCGGGTAGTGGCTCCGTGCCCAACCACTGGGGTGATAAGAATAGCCGAACACTAAAACGCCTGGAGCTCAGCACGCGTTTTCTTTCTTTCCAACCACAGCGATTGATTAACGTTGGCGGCATAAGGTACGTACCAGGCCACGTGGCCGCTTCTGGCTCCGAGTTGAGGAGTTTATTCAGTTATTAACGTTAGTGAGTGATTCTAAGTAGTATTTAGTGAATGTGTAGAAATCTTTTTATGGCTCCTTTAAGCAAAATACAGAAGGGGTCGAAACTTGGGCAATAACTTGAAAACGACGCCGGTGTGAGACTTAAAGCGATTGCCAACGTTCGGCTGTCCTTCTGAGGTCACTAAACTTTTTTTAGGTATTCCTCCCGTACACACATGTAGTTCTATGTAACGTCATATTAATAAGTCGCATTGAGTCATTTCAATACTTCTATTCTCTGGGACATTTTTTGGGATACAGTTCAGCAACAACGAAAAAAATGATTGAGTGTCTCAATGATGTAAAATTTGTCTTGCGACATTTATTTTGGACTTAAGAAATACTGTTATGAAGTAACCCCTGATGTGGATAGCTTGCGAAAACATCGATAAGTTTTCCCCTCGGCGCAATTGCAGATGCAGAAAAAATAAAAGGAAAGAGACAGCTGTTGATCCCCTCCTCAACTCGCAATTTGAACAAGCGGCCACGTGATCTGACGCTAATTATATACCGTCAGTGTTCATCATAGTCATGCGCTAGGGTTCGGAAAGCAAAAGCTTGCGCTGAGCTTCAGGTATTGTTAGAATTGGGCTATTTTCATATTTAATTGACATGAGCCGTTACCCGATTGTTTGGCGATGCTAATTAGCTAACGTCACAGTATCACGTGACTTTCGGTGCAAAATCGTGTTGTCATGTTCCGTCACGCTGTCAACAAGGTTATTACATCTAGTGACTTCATCAAAATAAACCGATTTGACGCAGTGAGTCACGTGACGTCACGGGGTCACGTGACTTTACTTGACAGCATGTATTGACACCATGACGTCACGTGACAACGTGACACATGGTTAATCATAATTTTAATACAAAAGCTCAACGAAAACACGAAATGTACCATACATTGCAATTTTGTATATGACGATTTGATCAATAGATAGAAATACAGCCGCCAATGTTTCATTCCCATATGTTAATTTTGTGATACTAACAAAAAAGAAAAAAATACCTTGAACCGTTTTGAACCGGTTACCGTTATATTTATTTTCGGTTCGGTTCCGGTTCAGTTCCAAGATGGCGGCGAAGATTTCGGTTCGGTTCAGTTCCGGTTCGGCTAAAAATAACGGTTCTGTTCCGGTTTTCGGTTCGGTTCGGTTCCGGTTCGACACCCTGTCAATGAGTACGCGACTCACAGAGCACTGGTGAACACCAAAGTTTTCGTCGCTCCCGATGGTTTCCTGGATGGCGCCAGCGGCGTAGAAGCGTAGAGCTGCGAGGACTTCTTGTTCGACCGTCAGCACACCAGGCACTTCACGACGCCGCTGGAGCTTTCCGCGAAGCTGGTCGCACAGCCAGCGAATCACCCCTTTGGTCAGCCGGTATTCGCCCGCAAACCTCGCATCGCTTGTCTTGAAAAACATCCCGGTGATCTCTAAAAACTCGATCCGCTGGCGAGCCCAACAGTAGAGATGCATATGTTAGGGTCGCCATCTTTTACGATCCAGAACGATCTCCGGCTTCGTCTCCACCAGTCTGATAACTGCGTCGTCAAAGTGCATCGTGACGACATTTTGACGTCACAGGCAGTGCATTGTTTTACGAGCATAGCTCGAACTGCATAGTGAAAAGCGACATTTCAACGTGATGTCACGTGACCCGAGAAAATAGCCAATCAGTGCCCGATGCAGTTTTCTACATCATTTAGTTTGCGTTCCATCATAGATAGACAGAACGACGGGGGCTCCTGCATTGAAGCTTATTTTTCTGTAATACGCGCTGGCGACATTGACGTGTGCCCAGTTACGTCGCAAGAGGATATCTATGTCCCGCACATGTAATTTTGAATCATTCCGACTTAGAGTACTTTACGTGGCTACTGAAAGGAAGTGCTACTTGGACGCAACTAATCGCAAATCTTTCTTCCAGTTTCAACGGCCTACCGGCCAGCAACCCCCAGTTCGTTTTTCTTCAAAGGTGAGCATTCGAGATACTCTAGTTTGGTGCGAAGCAGGAATATTGATGCCAGATGAGCGGATACGTATATTTAGTTGACCGAGCTCCGAATGACCCGGGGCAGTGGCATTGAAGCTTATTTTTCCACAATCAACGCAGACATAATTTTGAATCTATCCGGCTTAGTGAGGAATTGCTACTTGTCACGAAACTAATCACAAATTTTTATCTTGCAGTTTCTATATGGCTGCAGCTAGCAGGTGCTGTTTTCAATAAAAGGTGAGGATTTCACACTCTATTTTCAAACATCAGGTTTTCAGATGAGGGTCCTAAACAATTAACTTTCTTTTGCAGTAAATGCTGGATCCTCCAGTTCAGGAATATGTAAAATATATTTTGTATGGATAAGCCCAGTGTTTTGCTTCTTCAATCATAATTTGACAACATCAACATTTTTTATTTCATCACTCAGAAATACACACAGGGAGACTGCATGCAAAGAAATGTCGTGCTGAACGTGATATTCCAACAAGTATATAGTTTTACTGGTAGCCGATAGAATATATTGGATTCCAATATCCATAATACGCTAAGTACACTGGAACCGTAAACCCTTATTGGATCCCCATACGACAAATGGGGATTCAGTAAGGGTTTATACGGTATGGGATTCCAATGTTTTTAGCGTATTATGGATATTAGAATCGCATAACAAACCTTTTTTGTAATACGATACAATAAATGTAATGTTTTTGAATACACTGTGCATATCGTATTGTAATACAAAAAATATATTGTTTACCAATATCAATAATACGCGGTTCATATTGGGGTTTTCCAATAGGGTTAGCTCGCATTTGGCGACTTGCAGGGCAATCATAGGCATTGACCGGGTCGTAAACACATTTGTACCATAACGCTGAAAATAAAATTATTATTATTATTATTAATATTTTTATTTTTATTAATATTATTAATATTGATATCATTATTCGCTGTGGAGATACCGCCCAGAATGGATGCATGTCTGATTAGCTCTCGCTGATATTACGGACGACAAAGATTTCTATGCTGCATTGAGTGCCAACTTCGCGCGCATACCTAGTGTGTATGCTCTCCGGACACCGAACGTTCATTTCTTCAGCGTGAGGTGCGCTCATTTTTCTGCCAGTGCTGCATGAGGAACAACAGTTGAGCTAGGCCTAACGTCAGTGGCGTGGTCTCCAGCGGCCCCACGACCTGTTCACCCGCTCTCCTCCCACCACCGGCCTCCCCTACTCGTCTGGTGACGCTACCTGCCTCCTCTCGCGATGACCTTCAGTCCCTTCGGTCCCTTCTCCTCGACGCGCTGGAAATCCTTTCCTCACCGAGGAGGTTGCTTCCCTCGGTGAAGACAACGCGCGTCTCCGTCGTGAGCAGAGACAGCAGGCGGAACTCCAGGCAGGCTCCATCGCCTGCCTGCGGGCGGAAGTCCGCAGCTTACGCGACGTGCTTGGCAAGCGAGCACGGATTGATGCTGAAGTTGAGGCAAAGCCCCGTGGCGGAGCAACATTTACTGCGGCCCTGCGCTTGCCTCCCGCTTCGGTTCTTTCTGCAAAGTCTGCAGGTGCACCAGTGAACGTGACTACGAAAGATGATGCGCTGCCTGGTAAGCCGAACCCCATGAGCCCGGAGGTACGGGTCTCTGCGCTGGTGAGCGTGACTTCGGAAGATGATGCAATGCCTGCTCAAGCCAAACGCGATCAGCCCGAAGACTCGAATCCCTGCGCAAGCCGGAGCGTCCGTGGCATGCAAACTGAGCGTTGCCCCTCATCCTCCCACCGGAGAGCATTGTTTGCGACGAAGCTGGATCCGATCGCCGCCTCTACTGACATCGTTGGGCATCTCTGTTCACTCGATGGAGAAAGCATGAAATGCCACCGACTGAAGACTCGCTGTATTACCTACGCCTCATTCCATGTCTCTGTAGCTGGTGAGGACTTCGAGAAACTCTCTGGCCCTCGTTTGTGGCCAAAGAATTCTCTTTTCAAACCTTTCAGAGGCGCACTTCGTCAAGAACTCCTACACTCGTCCGAAGACGAAGCCACAAGCCCAACACTAAGTACAAAGATGAGTAACATCGATTTAATTTATCAGAATGTCCGCGGCCTGCGGACGAAAGTTGAATGTTTCTTTTACCAGCATTACCCTCTCTCTAATCACTCAATTGCTCGCTTAACGGAAACTTGGTTATGTCCTAGTGCTAGTTCATCCGACTACTTTCGGCCCGGTTTTAAAGCCTACCGTCACGATCATGATTTTTTTTATTTAATAAATACTGTGGATGGTTTTTCACCATCCTAGCAGGAGAGGGTTACAACATGTTTACAAGAAAGGAGTCAAAACTATTGGATGTTGAAGCGTTCACACAGTCTGACGGCAGTGAGTTCCAGTCTTCAATGGTTCGTACAAAAAAGGAGTACTTAAATATATTATTTCTAGGAGCATATTGTCTGACATTTTTTGAGTGGTTTAGCCTTGCTGAGCGCTGAGGAGGTGGCTGAATATACAAGTCTTTACTTAAGCCAGTTTCGTTATGATAAAGTTTATAAAAAAAACTTAATCTTGCAAATTTCCGCCTAGCTTCGAGAGATTCTAGCCCACATCTATTCAACATTTCAGTAACAGAGGAGAGGCGCCTAAAATGAGAAAAAATAAATCGTGCACTTAGTCGCTGAATCCTCTCCACTTTTTCTATATCTTTCTTTAAATATGGGTCCCACACAATTGACGCATATTCCATAACTGGGCGGACTAGGGCTTTATAGGCTGAAAGTTTGACAGTCCAATTGCACGCTCCCAATTTCCTTCTTAAAAACACAGTTTTTTGTAGGCCTTGGCGCAAGTATTGTCTATGTGGGTGTCCCAGCTAAGTTTCGTATTAATAGTTAGACCTAAGTATTTTACGTCATTCACAGATTCAATGAGTTTATCGCGGACATGATACGTATATTCGATAGGAGATTTCTTGTGTGTTATTGTAAGAGCGCATGTTTTCGAGTAGTTTATAACCATCTTCCGCCTCTCACACCAGTCAGCAATTTTACACAAGTTTTCGTTAAGCGATAATTGGTCCGAGGTGTTAAGGACAGTAGTATAAATCACACAGTCGTCTGCAAACATTTTCACAGTCACACCCGAGTCAAGGTCGTCAGCTATGTCATTGACATATATCAAGAACAAAAGGGGTCCCAAGACAGACCCTTGGGGAACACCTGACAGGACATCAAGATTTTGCGATTGACAACCGTTAATTTCTACAAACTGCGTTCTGTTCGTCAGATACGCGGAAATCCAGTTCACAAGGCGGGGAGAAATTCCTACACGCTGCAGTTTTTTTAGCAGTAGATAGTGCGGTACCCTATCAAAAGCTTTTGATAGATCCAAAAATATCGCATCAATTTGTTTCCTTTTGTTGATAGCATTGGCGAAGTCATGTACAACTGATACGAGTTGAGTCGTGGTTGATAGCTTTTTTCTAAACCCATGCTGAAAGTTGGCTAATATGTTATTGGATTCTAAAAACGAAGTTATGTGGCTGGAAATTACGTGTTCGAGCAGTTTGCAGCAACTGCTGATTAATGATATCGGCCTGTAGTTCGCAGCCAGCAGTTTGCTCCCGTCCTTGTGCACCGGCACAACCTTCCCACACAGCCAATCAGGAGGCAGGCATCCCTGTTCCAAGGATGCATTGAACAAAACATACAAATACTGCGAAATCATGTCCGCATAACGTTTCAGAAAGGCGTTGGGGATACCGTCAGGGCTAGAAGACTTTTTTACGTCAAGTTTTAAAAGGAGAAGGCGAATGCCATTTACGTTTAAATTTATGTCTTGCATTACATTAGATGAAAGAGAAAAATGTTCGATTGTATTTTCGGTTGTGCCCCGACGACCAAAAACACTATGAAATGTGCTGTTAAGCTCATTGGCAATTTGGTAAGGGTTAGTAACCCCACAACCATCAATGTGAAGTTGGTCGACAGTTCTATTATTGCCAGAGAGATATCCCCAAAACCTTTGCGGCGCGTTTTTCATGAAGTTTACAAGTGTCGTTCCAAAAAAAATAATCTCGAGCGCTCCGTATTTTTTTGTTTCAGTGTTACTGAAAGGGAAGATATGACATTATTATCTTTACGAGCTGATTTGCGTTTTCGAGATATAGCTCTTTTCAAATGTATTATGTCCCTTGTTATCCAGGGGTTGTGCTGTTTCTTTTTCTGAAATTTTGGTACGAATTTATCAAGACATGTTGCAGTAATGTTTTTAAAGGTATTCCACAAAGTCGATACGTTACCTCCCGCCTCAAAGTCACTGAAGCAGAGGTCAAGTGAATCTATAACAGCTTCATCATCGGCAGCGGAAAAGTTAAAGACACATTTACTTGTGTGATTCTTTTTGACAGGACAAAAATTTGAGGTAAGTAAAACAAGCTTATGGTCAGAAATACCATCGCAAACACTCACAGTAGTGTCCTCTGGGAAATGTCCAACAAATATAAGGTCTAGTACGCTATCCGTGCTTTGAGTGACTCTTGTACCCTCTGTAACAAGCTGAATGAGATTAAAGTTTAGCATCAATTCAAGCAACAAGTTGCAGTTCTTTACGTCCGTCGTACCTGGGTGTAAAGTGTGCCAATCAATTGTCGGTAGGTTAAAGTCCCCGGCTAATATGACTTTTTGATTAGGTTTGTATTTTTGCTCCATGTAAGACTGAATTTTGTCCAAAAACAACTCAGGCGAGGCGGGGGGCCGATAGATCACACCTACAAGAGCCGAGAACCCAAGATAATCTATTTGACACCACACACTTTCATTGTCGTCTATTTCGTCCATAGTAACGCAAATAATTTCCTTTTTGACTACTAAAGCAACTCCCCTCCTCGCGAGCCTCGATCACGTCTAACCAGTTTGTGCGTTGGGGGAACTACTTCGGAATCTGATATGTCTGCTGATAACCAGGTCTCTGTAATCGCTATGATTTGTGGATCATATGTAAATATGATTTCTTCAAGCTCGTGAACTTTATTGACAATGCTTCTGGCATTTATGAGAACAACGCGCAATTGTTTGCAATCGAGTCAGTCATCTCTGCTTCGTTGTACTTGAGAGCGAATACATTTTAGACAATCATTCTCCTCGTCCCATTCATACACATCATCGTTCACTCGCAGCTTATCGTAATCAAGACACACTTTATGACCTCTTGGCTTTAAAAGGGCCCTGCAATCATAATTAAGCGTCTACCTTTTTGCGGTTTCCACGTCCCTTGGGGTCCGGGCAAGCCAGCGGGCACGGAGAGAGTCACTAAATATCAGTGCGTCATATTTTAACCGGACGACGCGGAAACCTCCTCCGCCGACGGGGGCGACCCGCGGTACCGAGAGCGCGCGTAATGTGACGTCTTAGGTCCTGGGCTTACTTACTGGTCAGAGCCGCTAAAAGCTTCTTTTTAGTCGAAATACAAAATATAAGTGGCGCGAACCGTTTCAATTATTTATAAAAAGTAGTTTTTGTTCAATATTTGAGATGAGAAAAGAAACAAATGCAGTTTATAAAGTACGGAAACAAGAAATGATCCGTCGACATACCCGCCACCAATCGGTGGAAAAGGCGGCGCCTACTAGAAAGGAGTAGTGGGATTAAGCGCCGACACGGAAAGGTCCCGGATGTACGCGGCGGCGCTGCGTACCGCAGGGACCGAAGGACCCGGCCGGCTCTGAGCGTTCCCAAGGCCTTCGGTGAGCAGCTTTGTCTTGCGGTTTGGCCGTTTCGCGGTATGGCAGCGCGAAGTGGCTCCCATTCTGAACTGATCTTTACCCCGTGTTAGCTGTCGTTTGTGGCCAATGAAGTGTCATGCCGAATTTGTGTTTTAATCGCGCAGCAAATGCAATGAGAGCCGCTCTAGCTGCCCGCTACATACAGCCTATCCAGAACACGCTTTGGTGGCGCCCTCTCGCGCCGTCGACACGGAGTACGGCAGCCGTGAGCGCTCGCTCAGCTCACCACCCCTCGTCTAGTTCACGGCCACTCAAGCAACCAAGGACGTCATGAAGGAGGTTATTTTTTGCTTGTTTTTGTAATTTTAATTTGCCTATAACTTCTAAAATAAATCGAAATTCGAGAAAAGAAAAGCGCCATTAAGTTACTACGTTCAGTGCGCTCAGGTTTGGTGCCAAATTAAAAATTAGTAAAAAAAGCCATTGCAGGGCCCCTTTAAACTCCCCAGAACGTGACCACAGTTTGCTGCGCTTTGCTAAAGTGCCTTGACAGAAGTCGTGGTTTATCGATACTGGTGTTCCCTTTAGTTTATGGCAATTCTTTAATACCTTCAACTTCTCGTTATAGTAAAAAAAGTTCATGATTACAGGTCGTGCTTTATCGTGGCTTTTTTCCCAATTCTATGCACTCTTTCAACTGAGTTGACAACCACACCAAGTTCTTCCCCTATCAGCTCCTCAATTATCTGTTTTCTTAGCACTGTAGCGCTTTCACGATCAGGCTCGGGAACACCAAAAATGATAAGATTACGGCGCCTACTTCTATCCTCCAAGTCGTCGAGGCGTTTTTGATGCAATTGAAGATTACTTTTGAACGATGTGGCTTCGGCCTGTAATGCCTGTATCTCTACTTTATGTTCTTTTATTGCTGCCACCACTTCATTCATTCGAGTGTTAACTGTAGATTCAAGCTTGTCCTGAGAAGCAGCTAAGTTCTCAATTTTCGATTTCAGTTCGTTCTGGGAAAGAAGCATGGCGTTCATCATTGATTTTAGCTCTGCATAAGGCCCAGGAGTTTGCTCAACATCCCCAGCAAGAAGATTTAAAATGACATTCCACGCATCCAGAAGAAGACATGCGCATGTCGCCGGGCGCGGCAGGACAACAATGCCTCTATAGTCACTACGATAGCAGGTATAAGCATAATTGCCACAAACCTGGGTGAAGAATACAGAGGGGCTAAGCGATATAGCCATCTCGGTCCCGCCGTGCCCTCTGAAGAAATCGTTGATGCGGTCGTTTTTATATGCTTCGGCAGGCGGCGTTGTCTTCAAGAAGTCGGATGTCGTTGATGTCACGTGGTGCGTCCCAGCAAATGGCCAGTCGAAGTTCACTGCCGGTAGATCCAGTGTGCTGACATCCTTCTTCAGAGCGAATGACACGTGCTGAGCAAGGGCGCACAGCGTAACCTGGGTGAAGAATACAGAGGGGTTTAGCGATATAGCCATCTCGGTCCCGCCGTGCCCTCTGAGGCCGATTAGGAGGCAGTGTATTGGCGGCTGTAAACAGACAGTGTAGCTCTCGAAGACTTGAGGATTTGGAAAAATTTCCCGAGTGTCTGTCGGGCAGCCGGGGGGGGGGGGGATTTAGTGTTTTAGGTGAGAACATATTTTAATAGGTCTATTTTAACTTCCTCGTCAAACGACACCAGATGTTTTTCAAAGATGTCTTGCTGACATTGAAAATACAATGAATGATTCATAGAGAAGGAAGATGTTAATCTTGGGGATTTTAACACTCCAGGTATTAACTGGACACAGTTCAATGTCCTTACTGACACCCTTTATTGTAAACAAAAGTGCAACTATTTCCTCAACTTTACTTCTTGTTTAGATCTTAGAAAGCACAACAACATTCTAAACGACCAAGGTAATGCTTTCTATGGCTCATGGGGATAGATGTCACCCTTCTCTTTAGGTAGTTCTTTCTGTTTCGGATCCTCCGGTACTCAGTCCCTCTAATGGTCCTTCTCAACACACATTGTATAAGTATTCAAAGAGGGACTACACTGGAATGTATCACCATCTGTCGAGTATTGACTCGGCTTCTTTCTTGTAGTCATCTGATGTCAACGACCAAGTATATATTCGGACAAGCGTTGTTCAGGGGGCCATGGATATATATATTTGCTCTCAAAACATCCATCTCGCTTCCGTAACTGGTTCTCTCCTCAAATCAGGAAGCTTTTAAAACGGAAAGATTGTTCGCCTCGGAGGTTTAAGAAAAGTCGTCTTCCAAGTGGGGAGTTGAATTCAAAATTTGCGAAAAGCAATGTAAGAAAATTTTAAACCGTGATCGCCAAGCGTACTGTGACTCGATAGAATCAGATCTCGTTAAAAATCCCAATTTGTTCTGGAGGTACGCTAAATCTCGCTCGGGGAAGATTATCGAGTCCGAAATCCTCTTAAATCAGCATAGCAACAGTGCGAAGGGCATGTCTGAGTTGTTCGCTGATCACTTTGCGTCGGTCTACAATAATAATAATAACTACTCTTCAACTATAATGCCTCACTGGGATGGGTTTGGTGACCCATCAGGTCCTGTCGTTGTCGATGAGAAATGTGTTAGTCTGTGTGTTAAGAAAATTAAACCCACATTGTCTGCCGGTTATGACGAGATACCCGCTGGAATTGTTAAGGGTTATCACAAATTATTTACGCACATACTGTGCACATTATTTAGTAACTCCTTGAGATCGGGAATATCTCCTGGCGATTGAAAAGTGGACGTGGTTTTTCTGGTCCTCAAATCTGGAAATAGTGGTGACGTTCTTAGTAACAGACCGATTTCTCGTCTATCTTCTTTTTCAAACTCTTTGAAATGGTCATTTATAAATTTTTCTCCTTCAAGTTTCGTAGTATAATAATTCCTAATCAGCATGGCTTTTTGTTCGGCAGTTCAACATCTAGCTACCAGTCTCTTAAAGTTTACGTTTGCTGCATCTGAGGTAGTTTGTAGTAGAGGTCAGATTGGCGTTTTTTATTTCGACCGGAGTAATAGGGTGTTTGAGAATAACGTACGCGATTTTAGCGCATGCTAGCGCTAAATTTAGCGCTTGTATTAGCGCACGCGACGCGAGAGAGATTTAGAATAGCGTTTCTCCGTCGCGACGCAAAAGCCCAAGCATCTCGCGCTTGCGGCGCCACCAAGATACAGTCACAATTTTTATTTCACACACGAAATGCTGTAACTTTAGAAAAAAACAAGCTTTTTAGTCCGAGTACCTTTTTAAATTTGTTTAGACATGAGAATGCGACACGAGCGGTTGACCGGTTGTGTCCGCTTGCGTCGCCTCGGCAAGAGAGGTCTCGTGTACTGACCTTCGCACATCGTACCTTCGCCGAGAAATGTTCGCGCGTCACAAGCATCAAGTTGCCGCTGATCGTTGCCAAACCGAGTACAATGTCGTCCCGTATTGAAAATCGCAGTCACGAGGATGCCGCCGACGACGCACTCACGACGTCGCCAAAGCGGCCGCAGCCATGGTCCCGGGAGCCGTTATTTTTTAACTGTGCTCGTCTTGGCTTCAGCCAACTTCTCATCACGAATCCTTCTTGGAGAAGCGCAAGGACTTATTGCGCACGCACGCTATTTCCGAGAAATAGCGCACGCTAAAATTGCGCACGCAAAGCGGAAAACCTTGTTTGCTTTCGGAGCATGCGCACTGGCGACAACGCTATTCTTTGCGTACGCAGAGCTTTAGCGTGCGCTATTCTAAAACTCCCTAATGTCTTCGACGTAGTCAATAACAGCATCCTTTTATAGAAGCTTTCCTCTTACGAAGAATGTGGTTCGGTATACAATTTTCATAAAAACAATTTGTTTAATAGGCAAACGTACGCCAGTGTCAACAATACTACCTCGTCCTTGTACAAGGCAAGCTCTGGAGTGCCTCAGGAATCATCTGTCTTGGGCCCACTCCATTTCAATATTTTTTTTTGTAAATGATGTATCAATGATTATATCAAGCTCTACATTTCTGCAGTACGCTGATAATATAAAACTTTACAAACAAAAATTGGCCTTAGAAGATTGCATCACACTTCAGAATAACGCATATTCCTTTGGTAATTGGTGTTTAGACAATGACCTTCTCTTGAATCCCCTTCTAAAACAGAACTAATGACATATTCTCCCAAGACCGGTGATATATTTTTTCATATAGTTATGATGGCGAACTGCTGTCATGTGTAAGTGTACTCAGGGACCTTGGTGCTGTTTTTGATTCAACCCTGAGATTCGACTGTCACATTACCAGAGTATTCAATCGGCCTTGCGCACGTTAGGGGCCGCGCTTTGCATAACAAAGGAATTCAAAAGCCCGTCCGCTATTTTTCACGCTTTAGTGTTCTTTAGTTATTGATTATATTTTTATTTATGCACTTATTTATTCATGTATTATGTTTAATGTGCCCACTCACATAAGGCTCGAGGCCTTATTAGTGCGCCCATATCACAAACAATAAAAGAAGAGATGCAAACAAACAAACATGCTAGACGTGATTTAGAAAAGATAAAAGGAAATAGATAAAACTACAGAAAACATCAAAGCACAGATGTTTGTCAAGCGGCCCACAATGCTCTTCTAAGCTTCAAAGGGGATCAAGACAATTCTAAATCACTGCTATCGCGATTATAAAGGAGCTGAAGGCGTGTCATCGGGGACTGGATACCAACTTTCTGCGGGTAGAAAAGAAATGAAAATTTGATACGTTTTTGAGGAACACTAGAAGAAATCGCACTTAAAAGCAAAGGCGCATTGATAGTAGCGTTCACTATATTATACAAAAGAGTCATGTCTCGCGTTCATCTTCTTTTGTGCAAGGGTTACCAGGTCAAGCCGATTAAGTACGTATTCATTAAACAAACGCGCGCTCCCAACCCATCTATCGTAAACAATACGCACGGAACGACGCTGCACGTTTTCTTAAATACACTATTGAGTCGATCCAATGGTGTTGTATACAACTGAGCAAGACTCAAGTTTGGACAAAGCTAGGGCGCGAAATAGGTGAATCATACTAGCGTAAGTAAGAAAATTCCGCGTCATTTGGGAAATAACACCAGCACTTGATAAGAATCATTTACAACTTTCGAAACATGCTCAGTAAACGAAAGGCGGGAATTAAACAGCACTCCCATGCCACGAATAGAATCTGACCTCGCGATAGCTGAACCTAATATGGTATACGAGTACTCCAATGTAGCTTGTCTTACGGGTAAGCAGAACAACCCTCGTCTTACTGGGGTTAAGTACCCAATTATTTTTCAAGCCCCAGTTTAGAACTGACTGAACATCGTCTTGCATCATTAGGCAGTCAGCAGTTAAAATAAATTTCGCGATAAATTGTTACATCATATGCAAACTGCAGCGCCTTTGAATTCTGCAGACCGTCTACCAAATCGTTGACACAACTGTTGAATAACAATGGCCCCAGATTGGACCCTTGAGGAACTCCAGTATTTAAGACTTTTAAGGCAGAAAAACACACTTCATGCAGCTCTCTGTTAGGTCTTCTACCATGATAGCTAGACAACCAACTGCAAAAAAGTTAGCCACGCCCAACGCTGAAAATTTGGCAACTAACAGCTTATGATCTACGAGATCAAAAGCCTTAGGGCATTCGAAATAAATAGTAACAATTTGTCCACGGGACATGACCTTAGGTAGAGTATGTTCCAAAATTGATACAAGGTTTATTTCCACTGAACGGCCTTGGACAAAAACCATGCTGGTTAAGATGAAGCGACAATTTAAAATGAAAATAAGTATGTTTATACATTTACATTGCCTTTTTAAATACCTTAGAAAAAACAAAGAACAGAAATTGGTCTATAGTTCTTAGCGCAGTCAGTGCGACCCCATTTACGTATATGTATAACCACTGAATTCTTCCATCCTTGAGGAAGTACATTGACCTTCAAGGACATGTTAAAAACACGCAGCAACACAAAGGCAAAAAAATCCCTGCACTTCCTTAGAATGAAAGCAGTAATTCCGTCCTCACCGCAAAACGTTCTTTTTTTTTTGGAGCGAGCTCATTTATTCCGAAAAGCACATCTTCAAGCGTAAGATTCGTAATGGCCAAGCTGCGGGTACACACAAGAGGAGCGTCGGTCCTAACAGTGCACGGAGTTAAATCACTGCTAGAGTACGCCTCGATTGTTTAGGACGGCATTTCCAAAAGTAAGAGTTTATCTCTCAAGCGAGTTCAGAACAAATTTATTTCCGTCTTTAAATGCCGTTGCCTTGAGAAAGGCGATCCTTGTTTAAACGTTGGGTATAACTCGCAACTCGTCAACTTGTTGAGCCTGCGGCAGCGTCAGGTGAAAGCAGATCTGTAGTCTTTGTTTAAGACCCTGCACGGCTCATTTAACTATCCCAGCCTTCGTTCCGAAGTGAGCCTTAGAGTTCCACATGTGCCTACACGGCTTCAATCATCTTTTTATATAGCTCGACATTTTATCCACTTAAACCCGAACCAAAGATCGGCTGAGTGTTAAAACCGCTACTCTGATACAATTGATATTTTAAACTCATGCGGGAGCAAGTTCTGAAACGCTGTTCGAAACTTCCTCTTGCAAGAAGGGGTTGTTCAGTTGAAGTGCTGATGTTTGTCAGTACGATATCGAAGTATTTTCTTCGCTCTCACGCCAGCTGATGTCTCTGTTTCGTGCTTTTGATTTCCCTTGTTGTTTTGAGCGTCTTTTGTACTTGCTAATATTTTTAGTCTCAGGCTGGTGAAGTACGTTCCTCTTCTGCACTCGTGTGTATGTGCGTCTGTATCTGTGTGTTCTTGCTTTTAGAGCGCAGCTCTTGGCGCCCGTTTTCGGCTTGAGCGCCGTCGGCATCGCCGTCGGTGCCGGCATCGCCGTCGCCGTCGGCGTAACCGTAAAGGCACGACCACATTGGCGTCGCGGAGGCTTGCCGCACGACGCTGGGCGCCGTGGGCTGCGGACCAAAACCAGTTTTCGCCTTCAGCGGGGCGACGTACAGCGCTGCAGAGCCAACCGGCCCTTGCGCGGTTCAGAGCTCGCCGGTCTTCGCCACAGAAAACAGGATCCAGTGGGAGGCGGCGTAGATAGTAGATAGTTTTAGTGGATCGTACGCTAAAGCCTTGAGTACGCAATAAAATTGCGGGTCGGGAGTGCGCGTGCGCAGAACGCAATAGAAGAGCTGGCGTATTGCGTACGCACGCAACGCTGGGGATTTTGCGTGGCGGGCTAGCGGGCTCTGCGGGACGCTCTCGAGAGATCTCGCACCCAACGAGAGCGCCAGTTTCAAGATGGCGGTTACCTCGACAGGCGCAGCAAGGGCGGCGTGGTGTTTTCGAAGTTCTGTGTTACGTGAAATTGCGTGGTGTTCAGCTCGGCAATTCTTTCTGGGACCTACGGCGGTCGAATCAGATCGCCGTGTAGCTGAAGGAGTGCACAGTGAAAATGTTCGCCGCTCGGAATGTGCGTCAACGCTGCGATCTGCTCAACGCTAAGCCTATTCGCACAGTTCATCGCCGACGGACGAACGTCTCTAAAAGAAATCGCCGAAGTTCTCGCTATGCATTGGACATCAGTAGGTTATGAATTTAATTCCGCGATAGCATTGATAAAAGCTGCCGTTTCCAAGGGACGACTGACGGAGGCCCCGTGATCGAATTTGGCTACGCACTCGTCAGCGACCCCGGAAGTGTATTTTACGTGGGGGGCTAGCGGTCGAAATAAGGGGGGGGGGGGAGAGTAAATAAAAAAGTTAAAATTGAAAAAAAATATTATTACCATTTTACAGTTTGTAGAAGATTTATTATCACTATCTATACCGTGTGTCTATACATTCATCCAAAATTCCTGTCACGAAGCAATGAGATGTTGACACAATCTGATTCTATAGTAGTAATAGCTATACGGCGGCATCGATCTTAGGTGTCGATGTAAGATGCACTGGAAAATCGGGCGCCTGCACGTAGAAAGCTGGCATTTTCAGCAAAGGTGTATTTTAATCGTGGACGCATTCCTGTGAAATTTCTTGGCGCAGCTTCGCTCCTGTAGATAGTTATAACAATGCATTCCTGAAATTAAAAAAAAAAAATTAACACCGGTGGATGCGGTCGTTCTTCGGTGCTAAACCTTTACTGGCGATGCCCTTTTTTATTTCAGCATGTTTCCTGTTTTTATGGTCGTCTTTGAAAAGAGGGTAAAACCAGTCATGGGCACGTTACTGCTAAAATGTAAAAGTGTTACAGTTACAGTTAATCAAGGAAAAAAGTAACCCTGCTACAATTACAGTTACAAAATTTAAAGAGTAACTTGTTACAGTTCCATTTACTTCGCTAAAGTAAAGCCGTTACTTTGTCGTCACATTATAAAAATATTTTAAAAAATTCAAAAGGAACCTTCCTTAATATGCATTTAATTTAACATAGATTTTTCGTAAGACATTGTGTTGTTCACGGTAGTGAATCTGAGTTTTTGAGAAACTAAGATTTTCCTTATAACCAATATTGACATGTTTGATACTTCCTAATTCAATTTTTACCATGAATTGCTCCCTGAACGGGTAAATCCACTATATGATAAAGCATTTATGGTTATTTGACAAAAATAACAGGCGACTTTGGTTTTTCAAAGATCCATAAAGAACTTAAAAATTAAGCGCATCCACCATAAGGTATACACGAATACAACAGCACGCGTCTAGATCTCGGGTATATCCAATCATGCTGCAAGTTTATACAATCGGTCAGTTCTAACTTCGGATTTCTTTTGTGAGGCGAAATGGGACGGAAGCAACAAACATCGTGCATATGTCAAGTCAATAATAATATCAGTCATACCTTGCAATCAGCTTTGTAGATGTGCCACTTCCAATCCACTCGTCGGTCGAATCATTTTCTATTGCGTGCGCACAATCTTTCATGAAACACGAAGCTTCTCTTGAAAACTTGGAGAGCAATGTAGCGGCAACATTCCTTCGTCAAACCCACTGAACACGGCAGCGGTGCAAGAGAAGCACTGATCGAGGTACAAACGACCACTGCGTGTACAATTTCAAACGGCTTTTGCGATCTTTTTTCGCCACTTCCTAACCAGATCGGACACGTTTGCGCTCCTCCATCTCACCACCACAACTAGAAGAGACCACCCGGAAAGCCCACGACGTGAATATCCACAAATCAAGTGATGACAAGTGCCTCTGGTCCCGGCGGCCTTTCAATTTCAAGAAAACACACAAACTAGCAGAGCGACACAGACGGTTCGAGCGAATACTCTTTCTCAAGTGACGGGACACGGGACCCGAGAAGCAGAGCAATGGGGTACAACAAGTGGGCGACAGGAGGCAAGGCCGGTAATTGGGTTGCGAAAAAAGGGGAGGGGAGAGCAAATGGGCCAAAAGCCGAGACCCCGCAAGAGTGCATCTGGGAGTTAGACGATTCAAACTAGAGGGGACGGAACCGTGTGCTTTGCGGCAAAAGACGAGGTTTAGAAAATCGGTTGTCCCGTAGGCCTGCGGGCGTTTGGGGCGACAATCACCAAGAACTGTCCTCCGCGAAAAGCATTTGCTTCCTCCGCCGGACGAAGAAAAGAGAAACACTTTAGAGATGCCGCGCTTTGTCGGCGATACGGCGGGTACGGACACAAACGTCCCCATCATCCCAGTTGGCGAAACCATGCTTGGCAAAATTTAGTTAATTTTTATTTTTATTTTCTCTCGAGCTCCAGACGGTTTCTGCAGCAGTTTTTGCTGTGCTCTTTCCGTATCAGGACTTCGGACTCTCTCATGAGTTGCGAGACGATTTGGCGGTCGTGTTTGCAATATTTTTGCACATAAATTTGAGAAGTAACAGTAACGACGTTACTCTTTACAGTTACTTTCGAAAAATAGTACCCCTGTTACAGTTACGTTATTTCACTAAGCAGTAACGAGTTACAGTTACAAGTTACTGAAAAAAGTAGCTAGTTACCGGTAACGTGTTACTAGTAACTATAGTCTACTGCCCAAGACTGGGTAAAACCATCTGGGTGTATAATAGGGTGCCCGCCTGAACATAGCACGGTGGCTCGCCATGAATTAAATGGTGTTTCGAAAACCAGACACAGAAATACAGGCGAGAATGCCACGATTGTTTTATGCCTCTGACGACCACCGTGATAGCGGCGCTTCAACAGAGACCACAGTGCAATCTCTCCCTTGACAAACTGTGGCGCCTGCTAAGGCCTCCTCTTGCCTTGGTAGTTGGGATACTTCAATCGCTCAGCTTGCTACATCTGTAGGCAGTCCCTCGTTCAATGAGGGCTTTCGTTTCGCGCAGACCATCTCCCCGCCTCGCGCTTCGGCTCCGGAAGCAATTAAACGACCCTCGTGGTTGTTCAGACCGCCAAAACAAGAACCACTAAAAAAGCGCAGCCGCAAAAAAGAAAAAAAAAAGCTAGAAGAAATTTTCGAGTTCTTTGGGAAACATCACGGCTGAAAATGTAAGCAAAACGAAGAAGCCGGCTGGCTGGGTGGACAAAAACAGTGCGCTGCGCGTTCCCCGCAGGGCCAACCCGCGAGTGCCGTATGGGAGGACCCCAGGACAATGACCAAGTAGGGGAAGAGAGGAGATCTCCCTGACTGTGCTATGCAGGCCGCAGGCGCCGGCTTTTCTTTCTCTTTTTTCCCCCATTTTCTCGGAGATACCGCGCCGTTCGCGGTTTACTGACACTTTGCTTTACTTCATTTTTTTTTCTGGAATTTCGTGTGCGAAGGTTGTGCCGCAATTTGGTGGGAACCAGCCGAAACAAAATCAGAGCCACGTGCTTCCCCTTAGCCAAGTACGTGGCTAAGGGCAAGCCGCGTACCAATGGGAACACAGAGGGAAAGGAGAGAGGTGCAGGCATAGTTCAGTAGGCCTTGAGCCAAACGCACGGGGGCTCAGCATATTGCCCAGCACCCCCTGGAAAATGTCAGCGGGGGCTCAAGCCCCCGTTGCTCCCCCGGTTCCGGGGTCCCTGGCACTCGTACTCGTAGCCTCTGTACCCCGCAGAAAAGCGCGCTTCACGAGGCAGCTGCGGCTTGGTTTAATTTGAAATAAAATGATTGGACACGTTTTCATTTTAATATTTTTTTCCAGGAGCATGGTTGCGCTATAAGCACGCGGAATTCTACGGCTCTAGCAAATTTAACCAAGATCATGCGCGGTTTTCACTCGAAAACGTAACGCACAACTAAATTCGGTCCGAGCAGGTCATTTTTAGCGTACGCTCTACTATTGCGTATTGCGCACGTAAGAGCAAGCAACGCTATTCTAAAACTGTCTAGTAACGTTGCGATGCCATGGCAACGTAAAAGCCGGTTCTCCACGCGCCTTTCACGTTCCGAAGGAACGTAGCGTCGTTTCGTTTCGTCTGCTATTCCTATTTCCCCCAATGCCTTTCCTAACGGAGCGGTTCCTCGAAACTGCGCGACTGTTTCCCTTTTACATGACAAGACGCAGCCAGACTACCTAGATAAGGACGCTAAGGACAAGCGCTTGAAAAATTATAGGAGTGGAATTTGTAATTAAAAGTTAGTTTCTCCATGCCACTTGTTGCATGTCGTCTGTGTTATGACGGATGTCGTGTTGATTTGGTGACGCTCTCAAAAGTAGCCTTTATCTCTGGCGCGCCGCCAGGGCAGCAAAGCACTGACCTGTCCTTCGGTTTTTCGGCAAAACGAACTCGGCCGGAACCAAAACCTGCGCCTCCTTCCCTTCAGAGCGCGGCGACGTCGCAAAATCAACGAGCAGGCTAGGATAATAACAGTCACGTTGATCACCAGGTGATCATGGACACGTATCATGTAGGCAGCGTGTGCGGCTTCGATGCTAATATATGCGAGAAGATAAGAGCCGAAACTGAAGAATCTAACGAAGGGCAGACGACGAAATAGGAAATAATCCGACGGGAGGCGCGCGCGCGATCGCGAGAGCCAGTGCTGTCACGTGACGGCCGCAAAATGGAGGCCTGCGTGGAATTCTCGCGTTGCGACGGCGGACGGCGGTGCCGCCCAGCGGCGCCGACCGGCGGCGCCGTTCGCGCTAGTGTGGTCAGACCTTAACGCGTCGGCGTAACGCGTCGGCGTTACGCGTCGGCGTAACGCGTCGGCGTAACGCGTCGGCGTAACGCGTCGGTGTGACACGTCGGTGTCGCCATCGGCGTAACCGCGCGGTGCATTATGGGAAATGTCCTATAAGGCACCGCGGTAGATGGCGCGTTTCTTTATGGGACGTTTTTCATAATGCACCGCGCGGGTGCATTATGCATTCATAATCCCTAAAAGTTGTTTCTTTAGATAAACCCATTTATCTCTTCGCGTCCCACTGTTTTCCATGTTATTGTAATTAAGTTCCATATTCCGACACTGTTAAATATCTCGAAATATATTTAGATTCTAATTTTCCTGGAATTCGCATCTCACGAAATTGTGTGCAAAGTTACGAAGTGTTTCCTGTCTGCTTTATAATACCAAAGCTTTTATGCACTTCGTTCTACGCAAGCGCGTTGCTTATTCATTAGCCTACTCCCATTTGCGGTATGACATAGCTATTTTTGGTAAACGCTCCAAACTATGGCAAAAGAAAATCAACGGCGTCTTCAGGGGAATATTGAGAAGCGTGTGGTACAACCGGAGGTCTTCGGATTTAGATATTTTTCAAACGCTATCAGTGCCAACCTTTCAGTCCATCTTTCCGGAGACAGTTGTGCTCAATTACAACTGGAATGACAATTTTAACTCACGAAACTTGGGGAAGGCTTCAAGATTGCTCACTCCAATATGTTATACCCGCTACGGCAAAATATGCGTTCGCACTACGTCCTTCAGATTTTTAGCTTATTGCCACCAAGCCTTTCAGCGATTACTTCGAAAGAAGTTTTGAAAGGCATTCAGCACTTTCCATCGATGAAGAGGCCTTGTAATGTATCATTTTCTGGTTTCGTCATAATTGATGTTTCTTCCTCACACGAATCTTTCTTCCAGTCAACATTATTTGTGTAGTGTAATGCAGTAATGCCTGTATAGTTTGGGTGGGCGTATGTGCGCGTATGTGCGTGTGTGACTGCTTCTATCATCAAGTTCTTGTGCTATACGACTGGAACTTTGCCATACCTCTTTTTCCCCTTCTACTAGAAAAATAGCTTATATTTGTAATGTATATTTATTTTCCTTGACTTTGACAATGACTTTCTGACATTTTTTGTAGTTTTCACAATTGAAGAGACCATGTGGTGTTTTTCTGCTTTTTTATTATTTTCCGAAACTCCCTTATTTACCACTACTACCTAGGTTCACTTCTACGAGCCCCTGCTGGCTTCGACGAACCTGCCTATAGCGTCCTCTTGAATACATCTTGCTTAAATACGTTTATGATTTTTTTTATTAATATAATTTTTAATATTTGTAGTGGAATTATTACCAATTAATATTATTATTATTATTTTTATCATTATCATTATTAAGCCTCATAAAATCGTATATCAAGTGTCACAAAAGTGTTCTAGTACAGCAGTTTGAGGAGGGAAAGCAGAGCGAGCGGTCAGCATGCAACCTCCGACAGGTGGAAGGAACATCCGTTTTTGCCTTGGCCGCTTTATTAAACAGCAACTTCATAACAAACAGAAAATTCGCCAAGATTGCTGTTTGCGCTGTCATTCTTTTCGAAACATTCCCTAGAACATATTTTTTCCAGTGTGTCAAATAAATATTTCACTTCAAAGCCGTGCAGGTAATGCAATAATAAAAATATATCTTCTGAAATTGCCTTATTACTACAAAAGCTTATAAATATTCCCCGCTGAAAATCTTACGCGGGATAACAGGCCACTTCAGCCAAACAAGTTATTATTCATGCGCGAAAAAGCGTAGCTCAGAATTTTGCACTTTTTTAACTGGCCTTCTTCATGCACGCTCAGCCTAATGACTCATTAAGGACTTCTTATCTTTTTTTATATTTTTTTAAACGAAAACTTGCTTACGCCTTGAGAAAGATTAGTACTCCTTTAATTTAACACCAAAACGAGATAATTCGTTTTTTTATTTTTTATTTTTATTGGGCGGGGGGGGGGGGGGAGGAGGGGCACGTTTTGTGCTTTTTTATCATACTGCTCAAATCGCTTGCTGATGTTTTGACTCCCCGGTCAAAACCCAGCCTGACGAGCTATCTACTCAACGTCCCAGAATGAAAGCAAACGTTTTTCTGAACAATGTCAACGTATTAATACAGCATGTTTGGGGGAATGTCACGCTAAATCTTCGCAAGATCGAAGTTAGTTTTATGCAGCACTGCTTGCGAGAACCGGCTTTTCCACGCCGCCACGTATCTCCTAAGGTGAAGCTTATAATTGTGAAGAGAAGCAAACGACATCACGCTTTGAGGTCACGTGCGCCAAATCATGGATGCTTGCTCATTTCCGTAGCCCGCCGAGGGGCGAGGATTGCCCCATTGTTTTGACAAGGAAGACGATGGCGTCGAAAGACCAGTTCGATGGCGTGTGCAAACATCATCTGGGATGCCTGAAGTCTTCGCATTGTTACACCAACACCGTCAAACTTCACAGCGTCATAGATATTGCCAGACTTGGGAAATATTCCGTTACAAGTAATGGATTACTTATTGTACCCTTACTTTTTGAAGTAATTGTGTAATCGACAGGTCACTTTTTTGCCACAGAAATGTGTAATATATTATCGTTACAAATAATGGTAACAGATTACTCTAATTACTTCTTTTTTTAAATATGAACATAATACAGAAACTGGATCACTATGAGTGTGGGACCACCCGCTCGACCAAAGCTCGAAACAAAAGATAGCGCCCATAAATTTTCAGTACGGCATGCAACTATAGTTCGTTCATGCTGACAGTGTGGCTAAGCCAGACTTGGACGTAGTTCAACTACTCTACTCAAACTACTGTAGTTTAACTACTTTTCCGAGTAACTTGGTAACTTTCAATTACAACTTTATTTGGGTAATTAGTAGTTTAATTTAACTACCTTTTTCAGGTAACTTCTACTCAAATTACTAACTACTTTCGAAGTCTAGTGCTAATTTTGATCATCACAATAGTTTGAGCGCAGAAATAAATAAGACGCCGGCAGATGGGGATTCCCCAACAAGGTTCCCCCTCACATTCCGTTCCCACGCACTTATACTCGGCAGCCGTAGAAACTGCATCACAGGTATCCTTGGGCCAAGGTGGCGACGAGCAGCCAAGACACAACACCGGCGCGCACGAACGCAGGAAGAGTTGCTTAAAAGCCTTGGTCGGGTATTGACCTAATCCGGTAATGCACGCAGGCGCCGCATGTCCAGCTGTAACCGTGAAAAGCGGGGACACTCCGAGGGTTGTTGTTGTTTTCGTGTTGTTTGTCTTTAGTGCGTTCTGCCTCAAGCGGTTTGGAGGTTTCATGGGAGGCGCCATTGGAATGACCTCGCAGGTGGGCGCCTGTTCCCATGGTCGCCTCGTCGTCAATGCATACTCCCTTGCAAAGCCGGACTCCCCCGCGCGCAAACGCAGATACGGATAATCCGTTCATGGGAGCACGTTCCCGCTTCCAGCTGCAACTGTACGAGCGCCGATGCTTGTTCATGTAATCCTTCGCGTCCTTCCGACCTTCCACGCCAGGGAGACCTCCTCTTTGTTGAAAACGATTTACTTGTCAGGCGTGTCAGGCGCGTCAGGATACCGTAGTCACCGGCGAGGATTGAGAGTCACCCTTGGGAGATCCATTTGTTGGACCCTGCGTCAGCGGCGAAGTATACTTCGTTTCATCTTCTGTTAAACCAAAACCATATTTATTTTCAGTAGCGTAGCACTAGCACTGCAACGAGATGTGCAATCGTCCGGATGATCTCATCGTCGTGGCGCGAGACTTGGTCCCTTGACGGTCACATGCACTCGCTCAGCGTACTCTCCGAATGTCCTGGGATTAAAGAGGGGCCAGTCATAACTATCTCAACTTGCCGAAGAAAAAAATAAAAAGGAGGAGAGTTTGTTATAAAAGACCCTCTAGCCGAGGCAAACCTCACATGTTTCGTCATGGACACCTAAGATGCCGACGCTCGCTTAACCCTGCACAGCCTGTTTCTGAAATTCAACGCTGCCGTTCCATCCAGCGCGTCGGTGGAACGTCTGTCTATAGCTTGGCTAGGGACGTCTTTAGGAGGAAAAGGAGAAAACTCTCCGATAAAAACTTTGAAAGTCAATTGCTTCTGCGACCGAATAAACTATTTTGGTTAAAAGGCAAGCCATAAATTGACAGCATTTATTTTAGGCTCGCCGGGTTTTTCACCGATCAAAACTGCTGTTCATTTTGCTACCACAAAAATATAAAAAAGTAACTTCGAAAGTAACTTCAAAGTAACTCGCTACTTTTTCACAGTAGTTAGTAGTTTACTCAATTACTATTACAAATGCGTAATTTCTACTCTACTCCAATTACTTTTGGCGTCGATACTCAGTAACTTAACTTAACTACCTTTTTTGAGTAATTTGTACATGTCTG